>CM075820.1:11296661-11474878 GCA_037975025.1 Excoecaria agallocha
TTTCCAAATAAAGTATAATTACAAAGATTATGCTACTCTTACTCCTATCTCATTAAGCATTTCCTTTTTCTTCAATCAACATTAATTTCATTATTAACTCATATTTTGGTAATTATTATTCTTTGATTTTCAATCTTTCCACGTTACTTTACACTATATTCTTAGGTGAATCGATATCAAATTTACT
The DNA here is from genome assembly GCA_037975025.1 of Excoecaria agallocha. Taxonomy (NCBI): domain Eukaryota; kingdom Viridiplantae; phylum Streptophyta; class Magnoliopsida; order Malpighiales; family Euphorbiaceae; genus Excoecaria; species Excoecaria agallocha. The sequence goes on from CM075820.1 coordinate 11,296,849, forward strand.
TTTACCTTTATGTTATTTTTTACTATAACTTTTACTTTTACTTAACTTTCGTCTTATCTTTTTAGCCACAAATATATAATTATCATTTCATTTAAAAGTGTATATTGGTACTCATGTCTTTAATGGTACCAAATCTATAGACTATTTTATTTCTCGATTTATTGTTCAGTTATCTAATATGTGCTATAGTTACACTTCTTGCTATTTATTCTTTTATTTAACTTTAACTTTTAACTAATAAACACATTATTATTTAGAGGCTTTTATGCTTTATTGCAAAGTAATAAGGCTATTTTGGGAAACTTTGCATTCAATCTCTATTTCCTTCTTTTATACATTTACCCATATTCAAATACTTATTTAGGACTTATATCTTTTACGTTTTTTCCATTGAACAATTATATGTCTTTTTATCGTTTTACTTTTCATTTGACTTTTCTTTCAGAAATACCTTACTTAAGCATAAGATTTCATTCAATATCATTGTCATCACTTTTTAACTTTATATAGTAAATTAATATTATTTTTCAAACTTGTTACTTTTCAGAGTAACAATTGGTACATGAAATATCATTAATTTAATTTATCTTTTTCATTTAAAAATACATTTTAAATCCTTTTTCTTTCTAAAAGTATAATTTAATCTTCATTTATTATTTTATTCTTATAAAATATTTCTTTTTCTTTTACTTATTAATCACACTTTTTGGGAAACTTTACAGTTTTATTCTGGCTTTTTATTTTTTTTCAAACGAATTATTTTTCGTTTATAACTTTTTATATTCAATTCATTTAAACAATACTGATTTATTCATTACAATACGTTCCTAGTGCAATATATCAAGATTCTCAAAAAGGATACTCGGGACTGGACCCAAAGGTCCCACTGAGAAAGAAGTGATCCCCAAGGGATCATTTTTCGAAAAACAATTCACTTTCATTTTCACTAAAAATACTAAAACTATGGAGATCAATGATCCTACCCATAGCAAAATAAGTCGCTATGACTTGCACCGCGGTATAGGGTATCCTTATGGCTAGCCAATTATATCCTAGACAAGAATATCATTACTTGTTTATCGCTAAGGGCAAAACAATCAATTATATTTTTAATAATTTTTAAACATTTAAAAATCTTTAATTTCTTTCTTTTATTTCTTGATACAGTACATTTCTGATCAAAAGCACTCTTTTAGTGCTTTTTGACTATTCAATGACTTTTTTCTTTCTTTTCTTTTCCTTCACTTTATCTTTTTAAGTCACTTTTGTGAATTATTCTTCAATAATTCACTCGGGTACTTGAGGCTATTCAGTCCTTTATACACTTTATGAATTATAGCTTTATAATTCACAATTTTCTTTTATTCTTTTTGTGTAATTCTTGATGAATTATTTTACAATATTTCAATAATTGAGATTTTACGATTTTTTCCTTTTCTTTTCCTATCCAAAATTTTAATCATTCGATATGCCAACTTTTATTAGGTTGGTGAATTATTTTATAATAATTTACTCTTTTAATACTTTTTATTGACTAATTTATTTTGATAAATTAGTCACACCTTTATTTCATGACTTTTGGAACAATTAAGAATTATATTGATAATTTTATTATTTAATTTTTCGAAAACGCATAAATTGATTTTTTCATTTCTTTTTATACTGAAATAATTTAATTCACGTTCGTTTATCATTACGTACTTATTTATTGAATTATTTCTTAATAATTCAATATTTTAGTTAAACATAATCAATAATTTATTTTAAAAATATTCTAGCAAAACATATAATTTTCACAAAAATTCGTATACACATTATTTTACAATTTTCATCATTTTCACTCAGTTTATGCATTATTTACCAGTAATTCATTATTCTTATTATTTTCATAGCTTAATAATTGTTCCAAAAAATTCATCGGTTGACTTTTTATTTCTTTTTTCGTTAACCGTGAATTAATTTCATATTAATTCACTTTCTTTTATATTTTTATGCAATTATTCACTTCCACTTCAATACTTTCTTCTATACATATTCACATTTATTCTCCAATAAAATTCTAATAATTTCAATAAATTTCAATAAAATTTATTTATGCATTATTTATTATATTTACTATCATTTTTCACTAAAATAATCAATTGTTTCACATTATTTCACAACTTTTTCTATATACATAATTGTTACATAATTTTTAAAATTCGAAAATAATTTCCAATAATTTAATAAAAATTGATGGACACTACATATGACATTTATAATTAATTTAGGCTACTAATTACTATTTTCATGCAAAAATCACTATTTTTAACTTAGTGAAAATTTCGGCCATCACTTTAACATAACCCTAAAAATTATATTTCTTCATTTTAATCATTCACATAGCATCAAATATGTTCAAATTTCATTTCCCCCATCTTAATTTTAATATTTAAGCAATTTAGAAAATTTTTTCCTAATTATATAATTGAAATTAATTTTCCTAATTATAAAATTGGAATTAATTTACAATAAAAGGGAAATCAAAGGATTTTGTAGTCACTTACATTTTTTCCTTACTTAAGGGTGCCAAAAATCTCTTTTTCTTTGCTCCACACTTGCTAACTTTCCTTCCTTCTTCACAACCAACCATGGCCGGCCAAACAAGCTCTCCTAACCTCAATATTTTGTCCTCATGTGCAAAATATAAGCTCATAATTAGCTTCTATACCTCAAAAACTATGAGAAAATACTAAAAAACCAATTAAAATTAATTAATTTTTTAAGTTCCATCTTATCTCTTTTTCTTTCTCCACTTGATTTCTTGCCTTCCTTTACTCAAATCACTTAATTGAGACCACTAGGGTGATCTAGAGAGATAAAACTTCATCTTTTATGTTGAAGTTTATGGGAGATTTGAAGTAGAATTGAAGAGAAATTAAGAGAGAGAGAGAGAGAAAATAGTGGTTCGGCCATCTAAGGAGATGAAGGAGGCTGTGGATTTTTCTGGAGTTATCTTCAGAAATCCACCTCTTATATATCTCCTATTTGGGCCCAATTTTGGGCTTGATTAATGGTCCTAACCCAAATTAAGTGAAAGGCCTACTTTAAGCCATTTAAGGCCCAATCCAATTTCTCTCTCTTCCTCACTTTCAATCACCTCAAAAATAATTTCATCATTTTTGGCTCAATCGGAGTCCGTTATCGATCCGATTCAAACTTATCGGTCCGATTCAAACTTATCGGTCCGATTCGACAATTGCCGATGTCACCGAAAAATTCAATTCTTATCACCAAAATATTTTACATAAAAATTCACGTAGGCATGTAAAATCTGGTAACTTTTGGAGTTCGTTTACTATTTTTAATTATTTATGCCAAGTCAAGTCTCCTTCCCTAACAGGGAAATTGACTCGTTACTTTTTTTGTATTTTTGACATTTGAAGGCCCAATTGACCTCAATTTCACTTTAAATTTCAACCCGGAGCTCATCATAACCAATACTTTCCAATGATCAAATAAAATATTTTTGACTTTCGGGTGTCCTTTTGGGCTCGAAAAATACTATTTACCGTTAGAAAGTATTGTTCACAGTTGACCCGGTGTTAAGGCCATTACACAATTATTTGCGTCATTATTACTTATTTCTTATTTCATCTCCATGTAAATAAAGGTTAGATTCATACATCAATTCATTGGTCCATTATATACCAATTTGGTTTTGTCATAAAATTACTATTCATTTGATCAAAAGTTACTATTTATTTGGTAAAAATTTTGACAGCATAACGGCTATAATTTTAATATATCCCTCCTGCAAAAGTTCAAAACACACTCCTAATATTCAATCATTCAACTTCAATAATCTAGGCATTAATATATACTTTTATATTTCATCACATTCATTACAAACATAAACCATCAACATATACATATATACACATACTTTACTTTGCCATTCCATTAGGTACATATACATGCCATAAGTCATAATATATACAAAACCTTTATTTCAAGTAACATACATACAAAAGTGATAAATATCACTTCTACATCAAACTCCTTTGAATCATTGTACTTATATGCTCGATTTTCTGTCCCTGCACGTAGCAAACAACTATGCTTTAAGCATAAAGCCTAATGTTGGATACCCAACTAACAAATTTCACTAAAATTTATATATTTTGATTAGCTTTTAGTTTCATTATTTTTCTTTAATGAATCACTTTATTTATCTTAATTACATATTTTTACACTATTTTTCACAATTCTCACTTTCATCCGTAAATATGAAGTGAAATTTACACTTTTATCCCTAAAGTTCTTATTTTTTATTAAAATTACATCTATTTCCCCATCTTTTGTCAAAATTACATTTAGAAATCATCTTCCATCAAAATGACATCTAGGTCCCATCTTTTGCCTAAATGAAATCTAGGTTCCATCTTTTATCTAAATGACATCTAAGTTCTATCTTTTACCAAAATGACATTTAGGTCCTAATTTTTGCTAAAATTACCATTTTATCCCTAGTTTCTTGCTTGTAATCATATTTCATCAAACATTTTACATTTCCAATTCATAAATTACATTTCCTTTCATTTTAGGCCTTAAATTCGTTTTTTTACCAAAATTACAATTTAGTCCCTAATTTCCATTTTTATTCATTATTACCTTTTTCTTACATTTATCACCATGCGATTACTATCTTAGTTTTTCCCTAGTAGTATATAATGGAAACAAAACCCTCGAACTGCATATGCAAGATGTGGACCCCACAGGTCCAAGACTACATACTTATCATTTTTCTCTCATTTACTCAACCTTTCTCATTCTTTTCTCATATTTATGGAGTGAATATGCCTTTGGACCACTTTTACGAGTCGTCATGACTCACTACTATGGTAAGTATTCCTATGGCTAGTCAATTATATCCTATGCTTCTGGTTTCGCTTCTACATACTAAGGGCAAAACTATTTTAATATTATTCACACAAAATATACATTATTTTCATAATTTCACAAATTTTCACATTATGTATCACTTTGATTTCACTCACCATGTATCATTCTCATTAATTTATCATGTGACATCATTCCATGAATTTGATCATCATGAAAACATAAATTAAACCACAAACACCATTGGGCCATAATTAGTAACATAATATACGAGTTTCTTTTCATGCCATACATGGCTTATATAATTTTTTTTAGCATATGAATTACTCATAATTAACTTTAATTCAACTTAAACAACATTCATTTCATCAAAAATCACACTAAAGCCATTTAACCACTATTATGTCCCATATGTATAAATTTGTTTAATTCACCAAACACATTCCCACCATATTTTTCATACATGTTTAACATGATTATAGCCTTCAATCAATTTATTTCATTACCTAACCTTAATTTCATATATTTACATAATAGTGCTCAAAACTAATGTACCGCTTTTAATCATGCTTTCATACATTTGACTTCACATATCTCATTATTTATCACTTAGTTACTTTAATTTATTATTTTATCAAATCATGTACCCCATTACATGCATGAACTCTAAGGTACATAATAGGTCTTAATTCCATTTTCATTCTTTTATGCAATTTTTCATGAGAATTCCATTATTTGACATATAATTTCATTAATCTACTATTAATTTGAATTTAGACATAATATACACATAGAACCCTAATTTACATAATCTAGGTTTTCATGTAATAAGTTAGCTTAGGTATTCACATACCTTAATTCACTTGGTTTTCATCAATTCTCCTTTTCTTTTACTTTTTTTTTCTTTCTTTTCTCTTCGTCCTATTCTTATTCTCCATTTGAGTGAATTTCTCTCACTAAAATTCTTCACTTTCCAATCATATTTTTGCTTCAATCCTTCCTCTAAGATGGAGAGGATGACTTTTATGGTATCTAAGTGAAATTTAGGTTGAAAATATGGTAGGAATTGAAAGCTTAAAGAAAGAAAATGGTGGGAGGAAACCATGGAAGAATTCGAGCAAGTGAGGAAGGTGGACAAGATGGCTGATTTTTGGAGAGATCTGTAGAAAATTTTGTACTTCTCCATTTTTTCTTTAGTAGATTTAAATGTAGTGCCAAGATTAAATCATTTACTATTCAATCTAATGGCTTATATAATGCCACTTGTCATCCTCTTATTAACTACTTGTTTTAATTATTATTTTACCTCTAAAATAAATTAAAATTATGTCAAAATATCAGCTAAGGCATGTTTAAAATTTTAGATCAATCCAACCTCGTTTTGATATACTTCTGACTCCAGAGGTAAAAATTCATCGGTCCAAAATTCAAAAATTTAAGGTTGTCAAAAAAAATATTTTTTACTTCCAAATATTTATTGGGATTATTTTTAGTAGATCCATGCAAACGTAATAATTTTTGAAGGTCTATGAAATATTTTCGGGCCAGTTAAAGTTTAGTCAAACCTTGATACTATCCTGAATTTTTTCTCTGTCCAGTTTAAAGGCTTATTTAACCTCAATTATACCACTGAATTCGTCATGAATTATACTCTCCAATGGTGGTGTAAACTTTTTGCAAGCTTCGGGTGGTACTATTCACTCTAGTGTCATTATTCACCCCAAAAAGTATTATTCTAATGACCCAGATTGTGAGGGCATCACATTTCTTTCCCACTAATTAAAAATTTCATCCTCAAAATTTAACTAGATTGAATAACTGATGATACTGCAATTTCGTCACTTCTTCTAGTTCGTACGTGATTTTTTTTTTGAACGTTGTGATGAGTCCAGAGTATTTTTACTAAAGGTATTTGTTTATTCCTTAACTGGCTCACTTCTCTAATAATGATTCTGACTAGTTCCTCATTATATGACAAGTTAGGTCTCAACTACACTTCCTTTGGGCTGATAATATGTGCTGGATCGAACCGATAATGATGTAACATTAAAATATAGAATACATTATGGATCCATTCTAGCTCGAGTAACAGCTTCAACCTATAAGCCACTAGTCCCACACATTGTACCACTTTATATGGGCTAATAAACTAGGGATTCAACTTTCCTTTTTGCCAAATCTCATAATTTTCCCTCTAATGAGACACCCTTCAGAAAAACTTTTTTCCCCCACTTCAAATTCTATATCTTTATTTTTCAATTTTGCATATAATTTTTGGCAATTAAAAGCTACTTTCAAGTTATTTTTGATGATTTGCACTTTTTCTTCGGTTTCTTTAATCAAATCTAGTCCCACCAACTTACTTTTACTGAATTATGTCCAGCATAAGGGTGTTCTACATTTTCTTTCATACAGGGCTTCATATGGAAACATCTTTATGCTGGCTTGATAGTTGTTGTTATAAGCAAATTCTGCTAATGGGAGATACCATTCCCAACTGCTACCAAACTCCAAAATATAGCTTCTCAACATAGCTTTTAATACCTATATCCATTTGTTTGTGGATAAAAGGCAGTGCTGTAATGCAATTTAGTACCTAGTGCTTCCTGTAATTTCATCCAAAACCTTACAATTAAATAGGGATCTCTATCTGATATGATGAAGAAGGGAAACTTCATAAAGCATGAAGATCTCATTAATGTATATTTTTACCAATTTCACCAATAATCCACTCTTATAGGTAGAAAAATTAGTAAGCTTCATTAATATATCAACAATCACCCAAATGGAGTCATGTTACCCGTCCTAGTAAGAGGTAATATGGTGACAAAATCCATAGTAGTCTTGTCTACTTCCATTATGGTATTTCGATAGCTTGTATCAATCTGAAGGGAGCCTGATGTTTTACTTTCACCTACTGACATATTAAGCATTTGGCAACAAAATTTGTTATGTCCCCACTTCATACCAGGCCACCAATAATGAGTTTTCAAATCCTAATACATTTTGGTGTTACCTGGATGCATGGCATATTTGCTGTTGTGGGCTTCTGCCTTGATATTCCTTTTCAATTTTTGCATCATTTGGCACATAGATTCTCCTTTAATAGTATAAACATTCATCATTTCCCAAGGATTAATTATCATCCTTCTTTTTATGGATCTGATTAATAATTGAAGCTAACCGCTCATCTTGTCTCTGTGTAGCTTTAAACTTGCTATAAAGAAGTCAGGCCTAGCTTGTATTTTAGCTATAATCGCTCCTTTTTGTGCCATAGCTAACCCGATATTCATAGCCCTCAAGGCTATTCAAATAACATTACATTATTACCCTTATTATGTCTACACTAATATAGTAAAGACAATCTTCCAACTTCAATACTCCAGACAACAACACACAAACACTTTTATATCTCATCACAAACATAAACCATCAACCTATACATATATACACATACTTTACTTTGACATTCCATTAGGTACATATACATGCCATAAGTCATGATATATACAAAAACTTTGTTTCAAGTAACATACATACAAAAGTAATAAATATCACTCCTACATCAAGCCTGCTTCTTCGAATTGTTATATTCCATTACTCGATTACTTGTCCCTACGCACAGCAAACAACTATGTGCTAAGCATAAAGCCTAATTTGGATACCCAAACTAATAAATTTTACTAAAATTTATATATTTTAATTAGCTTTTAGCTTTACTATTTTTCTTTAATTAATTATTTTATTTATCTTAATTACATATTTTTACTCTATTTTTCACAATTCTTACTTTCATCCTTAAATTCAAAGCGAAATTTATACTTTTACCCCTAAAGTTCTCATTTTTTATCAAAATTACATCTATGTCCCCCATCTTTTATCAAAATTATATTTAGATCTCATCTTTCATCAAAATGACATCTAGGTTCCATCTTTTACCTAAGTGACATCTAGGTCTTCATCTTTTACCTAGAGATATCTAGGTCCCATCATTTATAAAAATGACATTTAAGTCCCAATTTTTGCCAAAACTACCATTTTATCCCTAATTTCTTGTTTTTAATCATATTTCATCAAACATTTTACATTTTCAATTCATAAATTAAATTTCCTTTCATTTTAAACCTTAAACTCATTTCTTTTACCAAAATTACAATTTAGTCCCTAATTTTTATTTTTTATTCATTATTACCCTTTTCTTCCATTTATCACCATGTGATTACTGTAATGACTATACTAGATAATCCTGATTACTGTTACTAATTACATTCATTGATCCTATTAATCCTGTGAATTATCTGTTATTGATGCATATATGAGCATACATACATTTATACTATACATATCATATATGATTGAGGGTGATACTTTCACATGCTCTTAGAGATTATTTACATGACTGAATAATTTCATGCCTTTTAAATACAAATTTATCTTTATATAACCAAAAAGAGATGCAAAATTAATCTCATACATCAAAATGCTACTTCTATTCTGATGTCGGCTTGGGAGATTATTGGCTTTGTCCCTGGATAAAAGTTTTACCCTGCGAACCTACACGGATAAATACCCATGCTAAGCTATAAAGCTTAGTGGGGAACAAACTAATATGTTGATAATCACTCACAGTGATTATCACCATGCATGCAATAATAGTATAAAATAAGTTCACATATATTTTATTGAATAAAGTAATAATGAATAACAAAATACACTATTGGAAGGAATGACCGTTTCATTAAATCATAGAATGAGAGATTATAAACTGTATATGCATATCATTCATCTTATAAATTTGCCTGCTCAATTTCCTGTGGGTGTGGATAACGGGTGCTATGAATACCATAAGGTATCAAATCTGTGAATACCCGAAGGTATTAAATCTGTGGACCCATTGGGTCAGAACTATGGTCTCATGTAGAGACAAACTGTGGACTCATAAGAGTCAAACTATAGCAGCTGTGACTGTAACCCTATAGGCATGCCTATCTATCCACAACCAAGTCTTTTTGTGCAGGCATAACAAATCATATTTCATATATTGTGAAATTGCATTACTATAATCCAATATAGCATTAATGAATGCTAAATACTATAATATTATGCATTGATAATCTCACATTATACAATAATCATATACTGTCATTGTAGAGAAGTAAACTCCATGCATATTCTATTTTTGAGTAATAAAATCTTACCTTTCAATTATTAAGCCAATCTTGTCATTAAAGGGATACATTTAATATATAACTACAATTTAGGATGATTTATAAGCTTAGGAAGGGCTTAGACAAGTCTAGACACCAAATGGAGTCACAAAAATCCAAGAATCAAAGAACAGGGAAGGGTCACGGTTACTATGAAATTCATGGTAATCGCGAGCTCATACATATAATAGGGGTCATGGTTACTATCAATTTCTTAATAATCATGAGCTATGATGCCCTTTGGTTCTGGACTAAAATTGAGCTACCTCACAGTTACCAAACTTTGAGTGATAACAGTGAAGTAGGGTTACGAGCTTGGGTCACGGTTACTATAAATTCCTTAGTAGCCGTGAGATGGCATAGGTTTTGCTTCTGGACCAAAAGTTCACTACCTCACGGTTACCAAGCCTAAGGTAGTAACCGTGAAGTAATGCTACGAGAATAGGTCACGGTTACTACAAATTCTTAGTAACCATGAGCCAGTTACACTTTTGGTCTGAATTGAAGATTTAGGCACCTCACGGTTACTATGAGATTCATGGTAACCGTGAGCCTTAAACCGCCTCGAGACCGATCTTCAGTCTCGGCTTCTATACCAATTTTTGACCTGTAAAACATCAATTTCAACCAAAATGACCTTTAACAAAGTTGTAGACCTATGATTGTAGTTTTCAAAACACCAAAAAGCATTTCAATAGGACCTGTAAATCTTTAGATATTCAAGAAAAACCACAGACTTTTCATGAAGACAAAATAACAATCACCAACAGATTTCAATACCGATTTTCACTATCAAGCAGTGAAAATCATATTTCGGTCTCTTTTAACAAAATCAAGGTATACAAGTCTAGTTTCTATACCAACTTGAATTTCATCATTTGGACAACTATAGCTCAAGATATGAGCAAAAGTGTACAGACTGGTCAAATGATCTTTAAAATAGATTTTCATGTTTTTCAATCAAAACTTGTATATTTTTAACTCTAAACCCTTCTAAGCTTGAAATCATCCATAAAAAAATATGAGAGAGACATTCAAGGTCTCTCTCTCATGATCAAAACATCAAACATACACATAAAAATCTAAGTTCCCATACCTTGTTTTAAGCTCTAACTCTTTCTTTAACCTTAGAGAGTCCCCTTCCCTTTCCTCTTGCTTGATTCTCCTTCTATAAAATAAGACACTTCTATGAAAATCCATCAAGCTATTCCATGAACCATATACATTAAAGAAGAAACATAATTACCTTACTCTCAAAACCAAGTAAAACTTCTTTCCTTTTCACCAAAAAAATAAAAAGAAATCTAAAGAGAATGAGAGAGAGTTTAGGATTTGTGGGGAGAGGAGAATGGAGGAAGATGACCCTTTACTTCACCGACAATCCCACTAAAATATCTCCCTCTCCCTCAAACTCAATTGGTTCAAATGTCATCTTTAAGTAAAACTTGTTATTTGGTCCTTTAACTTTCCTTTATTTCAAATTCTACCCCAAAACTTACCCTTTAACTATGAAATTAGGTCATTCTCTATACATTTATACTTAATTAAACATAGGCACTAATAATTAATTAGTGATAATTCTACTAGGGTATAATGAGGAGCATTACAATTACTACTTTAGTTTTGCCCTTAGTAGTATACAATGGAAATGAAACCCTCAAACTAGATAAACATGACGTGGACCCCATAGGACGAAGACTACATACTTTTTATTTTCACTCTTTTACTTAACTTTTCTCATTCTTTTTTCATATTTACGGTGTGGATTTGCCTTTGATCCACTTTTGTGAGATGCCATGGCTCGCTATAGCAGTAAGCATCCCTATTACTACCAATTATATCCTATGCTTCTAGTTTCACTTTTAGATACTAAAGGCAAAACTACTTTCATATTTTTTACACAAAATATACATTATTTTAACAATGTCACATATTTTCACATTATGTATCACTTGGATTTCACTCACCATGTGTCATTCTCTTTCATTTATCATGTGACTAAATGGTAAATTATACATAAAAGATGTCACACATGTAACTAGATAATAAATAAATTGAAAAATATAATGAATAGATTAGTAAGGGGTAAAAACGTAATTACGTGAGAAATTAGGGGCAAAACTATAAATTTGCATTGAAAATGTGATCAAAAGAGCCAAAATAGTCAAACAAGCAAAAAGGGGCTAGATCGTAAATTAGAAAAAGTTTTAAGAACCAAACTGTAATGTACCACTTCATTAATGAATAGAACAACTAAAATGTAAATTTTACACTTAAAATGGAAAAAAAAAAGTCAAAAGAAGCAAGAATGGTCAAAATTGAGGTTAAACAAAGTCAAATATAATGAAAAAAAAGTTTAGGGACCTAATGATAATTTTTCACTTAAGTAAAAATTATGTGAGATTAAATGAGAAAAATAAGTATGGAAAGGATTAAAAGATAAATTAAGACAATAAGAGAACAAATTTTAATTTAACTAATTATAATAATAATTAGGGGTAAAATAGTAATTTTACTTGTTATGGTTATTAGATGAAATTTTAAGTAATTGTATTCACCATTAGGTAATAACGTTGCTTAGCGCGTAGTTTGTTTGACTGCGCACAAGGACAAGTAACTGAAGACTCCACAAAAGAGAAGCGAAGTGGCATGTACATGTAACACTTTTGTAGATGTGGAGTGTAGACATATTATGTATTAGGCTTTTGATAATGGGCATGTAATATATTATGTTGTATAACAGATGCTAATTAGTAGTGAACATATGCTATGATATACACATGGGTGATGTTTATGTGATTGTGTTTTGATGATGGTTTGCGGTTGGTATTACACTACAAAAAAACTGCAGATTAGCGACGGACAATTTCATCGCTAAATACCATTTTTCGTCGCTAATTAAAATTAGCGACGCCGCGACGAACAGTCGCTAATATATTAACGACGGATTACAAATTCAGTCGCTAATTTAGCGACGAAATATTTTGTCGCAAATCTTTTTTCGTCGCTAATTTATATTCCTAATTAGTCGCCAAATTATAATAATAATATTTAGCGACTAAATTTTCCGTCGCTAAATAAAAACTTTAATATAATAATAATTTGGAGCGACAATATTTTCGTCACTAAACCGTCGCTAATAAATATTCATAAAATGCAAATAAAAATGAAAATTAAGCGAATAATGCAAATTTCATCACAATTCATTTATATTATTATTATTATAACATTCAGAATTTAATTTGTATAAATAAAATTTCTCAAATATTATTAATTTAAAAAATATAATATCATAAAAGTAAATTAAATTTTGCAATACTTTACAAATAATTAGAAAAAAATTCAAACTAAATAATACTACTAATATACAATATGCTACAAAAAAAAAAGAAGAAAACTTTGTAGTCTTCATCATTCTTCACAAGCAGCAAGAAAAAAAAAAAGAAAACTTTGTAGTCATCATCATTCTTTACTAACGTTGGAATGCTCAGACCATACATGTTCTTCATCATCTTTTCTGGTTTCATTACAGAGCATCACCAGTGTTCAACATCAAAAGCATCACCAATGACGCTAACTACATGTAAATATCTACAATGAATACAACATGTATATATCAAAATTTCTCAGAAAGTATAAGGAATCCTCTATACATACCATACAACCGATAAGCCATAATAAGGACATATAGTTAAGTATTGATAATGTTGAAGGAGAATTTTGATAGCAGTAGCGGGACTCCTGATATTATCGGTCCATATGTCTACAAAATATAATGAATAAAATGCATCATAACTGAAAACCGTCTAGATACATCACTTCAAAGAATTCTCACAAGTAAGAATCAATGAAGATTAGATCATCTTGCTGACTGATTTAATCTCCATTCACAACTGAACATATCAATACCATTAGTGTCTACCAATCCTAATAAAAATTGTACCTTTTGATTTTCATGAATCTGTCACAAAGGGATTGCAAGCATTTTTACCTTTTGATTTTCATAAATTTGGCACAATGGGATTGCAAGCAGTTTAAGGTTTTTAGGTACAATGAATTTTCGACTTAGAGGTAATCTGACAAGGTAGAGCTTTGTGCACTCCTATAGAAATAGACAAGTATATGAAACAGGAGTCTCATTGAAAGAAACAACACAAACGCAGTTTAAGTAGAATAATTACCTTAGGTGTTTTAACATTAAGAGCCAAGTAAGGATAACATGTGAAAGAACAGTGAAAATCGAAAGTAGACCATATCTTTCTTTCCCTAAAGGAACATATTTTTTAATATCCTTTGCTTTTTCGACAAATCACAAAATGGTGGCCCAAGGTGCGATCATTTTAGTATAATTTGATGTTTTTGACATTTCACCAAAAACGTACAAGCAATAACATAATTTAAGCAGCATGATGACATGCCCAATACATTCATTGTAATTTTACTTTTGTTTTGCCAACATCATCCTTAATTTTTATTCTCTTTCCTTATCTTACCTTCTTCTGTCTTTCCCTAACTTTTAACATAGGAATGTTAATATCACCATTCATTATTAGCGTGCATTCTTTATTCACCATAGCAGATCTAACATACACATTTACTAAGTGAACCTTTAAAAACAAAAAAGTAAATACTGACCTTGTTACCGGTCGCCGGAGCTACACTGCCTATGTCGATTTGAAGCTTGGAACGCCAGTTATTAGCATTAGGCGCTTGAGAAACCAAGAATTAAGAATATCTTCCAGTTATTAGCATTAGGCGCTTGAGAAACAAAGAATGAGAATTCACATCAAAAGGTTACTCATTTCACAAATTCATATTATAGAGATGCAATAAGTGAAAACATTGCCTAAGGAAAAACAAAAAATCTTAAGAAATGGAAAGGATGTTAGTGATAGGATATAACATATATAAATTATTATATAAAATCTGGGGATTATTGAAGTTAAAGAAAGCTCATCGGACCATCACCGAAACTTTGCCGGAGCTCCGTCGGTGACGCCTTGATGTTGCCGCCATGAAGGCCAAGAACCTCAGGGTCCCATTTCTGGTGACCACGCACCCAATCGCCCCGCTATTTGGTCGGGATCTGCTCAAAGTCCACTGGCTTCCTTGTTTCCCGATCTGTCTATGGCCATTGATTGGAGGCAAACGGTGGGTGTCAAGGTGAACGCCTCACCATAAGGGACTCACCGGTGCACGCGGAGTCGCCATTGAGCGACGTTGAGGTTACCGATCTCCTCCTCCGTCTCCTGCTTTTTTCTTTTTCTTTTTTTCCTTGTACATTTGTGGACTGTATCTACTCCGCCCCTGGTGTTATATATATATATATATATTTTTTTTTTTTAATATTAAGTTTTTACTTTACTATTAGGGCGAGAGGTACTCTTCACTTCTATTTATTTTTACTATTAGCTCATGTAGGCAGTAACATTAGGCAACTGTCGAGATTATAACATTAGGTAATTTAAATAGAACTTTCGTTTTTCTTTTGTGACTAAATTACCCTTACTGGATTTTATTTATTTAATCAAAATTTGGTATTTCTCTCGTTGGATTTAAGTTAATTTAAGCATTTATTGTTTTTATTTTAACTTGAATTTGTTTTTGAAATCTCATAATAAGGAAACTTAGATCGATTGTTATGGTTTATCATTTATGGATTATGTAGGATTAGATATTTTTTATCAATAAAAAAATTTAAATATATTTTATTGGTGAAAATAATAGAATTTAAACTCTATTCAATTTTCGAACGTTAAAACTGCATATAATTTTTTAAAAAAATTAAAATTTTAATCATATCATCTATAAATTATTTTTTCTACAACTTCCATTACATTTAATATTATAGAAAAATCAATAATAAATTACACAAAAATGAATTATTAATTTTTTTTCTCATCCCAAAAATGTAATTAATAAAAAAATAGAAGTTTCATTGAGGGAAGTTATACAAAATGTCATTCCATAATTTGGATTAAAAAGAATAATTGTTTGCCAAGTTAATGGAATAATAAATTTTGATAAAAGAAATGAAATATTAAAAGTGTGTGTATATATATATATGGTAAGAATATCCATGAATTTTTTTCTTGTTTTGAGCAAACATATCTATGAATCAAATGTATATAATTTAAGAAATCAAAAGAAAAATATATTCATGTATATATACTGAGGTTTTTGTCATCACCTATTAATTATGAAGCTCAGTTACTTTCTATGGGTAATTTGTTTCTCATCTAAGTTTGGATGGAGACTTTTTCATCCATATTTGCTAAGTTAAATTTGTATAAAAATATAATAACTTTCATAATTCTATCCCTCATATTATAATATGGGATAATTAATTGATATTAATTCGTCGGATTAGATTATTATTTTCAAAAATATTATTAATAAAATATTCAAGGTATCGCGTAATAAATTTAGAAGTTAGAATTAAACAATTCAGTTCTTAAAAAAAGATTGAATAAATAGTAGATCAATATTTACTAATTATACGTGACAATTTATTACCTTAGATCTATATATCGCATCTAAATAAGAATTTTCCTACCAGTCATGTGAAATCTCCAAATATTTGCAAAGAAATCTTGGCTAACATTCTTCAAGCGAGTATTGTAATCACTAAATTATAAAATAAATGGTCAAATTTGTCATTAAAATATTAAAAAAGGTACGTATTTGTCATTTAAATATATTTTAGACCAAAATTATCCTCAAAATATTAAAAATGATCATCATCATTACGTAATTGATTTAAATTCACGACTAGAAACATATGAGAAGTTAAAATAAAATAGCAATTTACATATTTTTTAAAAAAACTTATTTTTTAATTTATTTGCAATGGATTAGCGACTAAATACTTCCGTCGCTAATCGTATCACCGTAACAAAATACTAATTAGCGACTAAATACTTCCGTCGCTAATTGATAGTTTTTTTTGTTGTGTTCGAAGTGCTACAATTGCCACTGGAGTATTGGAGGTGAAGGTTTCCTTTTGGTAGCATAATTTTGCCAATTTGAATTACTTTATACATTTAAAATTAAATTGAATTTCCTCTAATTTTTTTTAATTTTATGTTATAAATTTTAAAAATTAATAAAAAAATATTGGTTAACCAAACCGAAAAATTGAAACCAATGGACTAGTTAACTGAATGTAGCAGACTATTAATGAATTGTGATTTTAAAAAATCGATGTTAATGGACTAGTTATTTTTTTACTCATAGATCGATTAATCGATTCATACTCACATCTAACTGTATGATCATGTATATTGGTTATTTTGATTATTCGATTAGATAGTGCATAGCATATGATGTATCGCATACTGCGTATCGAATTATCACTAATAATTTTAATTTTTTTAGAAAAGAAAATAATATTAGCTCTATCTTGTTTGTAATGGGAGCTGAGGTTTAGGATTTTATTTTGTAGGTTGGAGACTCTTTTTCTCTTCACGCGTTTAGAGAGACTAAACTTCATTTATGGTAAAAGTCCAATTCCAATCTTAGCCCACGGATCCTCATACCTACAAGTGAGAACTGCAAACGAAATGATAGCTCAAATTTGTCATAAACTGAGTGAAAACAGGTTCTCCCACAAAAAAGACAAGATATAAAGGACGAAAGAATGTTACTTTAAATTGTCTCCTTGCCAAAAATTCATTATTAATAAATTTCGATTCTACTTTTATTTATGTCTTTTTTTTTTATTTTTACTATAACCAATTTCAATTGAGTTTGACATTTTATTATATGTCTTATTTATTTTAATATTTTTGTTTTGAATTGATTACTTAATTAATCATAACCTTATCACATTTTCTTTTTGTAAACATCAGCATTTTATAACAAAAAAAGCGAATTGGTTTCTTTTTTCTTACACATATTAAGAAAAAAAATTAGATGACATAATTGAATTAATGAATTTTTCCTAATAAATCCTTACATTGATTGGAAGAATATATTAGTAAAGTGAAAAATTAATAACTTATTTATAGATTGCCATACACATTAAATACAGAAGTATTAAATATTTAACAAATTAACTATAATGAATCAATGGAATATAGTTGGAAATAAATAAAAAGATGAAGAGAGTAACAATAACGATAACAATAACCATAACAATAATAATAATAATAATAATAATAATAATAATAATAATAATAATAATGGACGTAATAATAGACGGTGGAAATGTTATGTTGTGTTTGATCTCCGATTAGGCGATTCCCTTGAATCTCACGCTTAATTCTTTCTAAGGGTCCCACACAGTATGGCGGGAAATGCGTGACGTGCGGGAAAAAATATATGTACACACACAATCACCCTATCAGATAATTATTTGCCCATACACTGATATTTCTCTCGTCAGCCGTTGGATTCTCTGATGTCCCGTCAGATTCTCACGTGGTGGGTCCCCCCCTCCTCTGACCTTTCACGAGCGGGTTTTATTTAGTGGGTCTATCCAATCATTCCTTGACACGTTCACCTTCTAACTCTTGCGGTTCCGTTTGTCTCTCTGACGTTGCGCCCCTATTGGACTGGAATTTAATTCCTAAGGCTACATTAGCTGACACGTGTCAGTCAAGTTTTCTTCAAGTTTGGATGAAAATCAGCTCGGTGGGATTTCTTGAATTTTTGCAATAATGGAATAAACATAATTAAGGCAATCAATAATTGTGAAAATTGTACTTCGAAATTACCCAATATATTCTATCTATTTTAAAATAGGTGATATTTAAAAAAAAAATTATTTCATAATACATGACATTTTAATATAATCAAAATATATTAATTAATTTTTATTAAATATATCTTTAATTAATTTTAAAAAAATAAAATTTTATTAATAAATATAATTAATATAGTAAGGATAATAAAATATTTTAATAGTGAAATAATTACATTTTTTAATTATTGTATATTATTATCAAACGTCATATATTTTAAAACAGATGGAGTATTATATTATTTTTCACAACATCAATTAACATTAATACGCATGCATTAAATTAATATTTTTATATATTACTTTAAAATAAAATTTAAATTTTATTTATCAATAACAGTTAAACTTATAATATAATATAATTTTTCAATAAAATTAAAATTAATTAAATTTAATAATTTAATTTTAATCACTTAATTTAATATTAAATTTAGATATATTTATTATTTATTAATTTTAGCTTAAATAATAAAAGTGACAGATAAAAAAACGAAGAGAGTATTAGATAATTAAAAGCAATGTTATTAAAACTGGACCAAATAAAAAATTAAAAAGGCAAATGATTTTTGGTTCGATTGGTTCGATAGAATTTAACCGAATTTTTTATTTTTTTCAAAATAATATTATTTTTAAAATTTTTTATAAATGTTATGATAATAAAACAATAAAAAATACTTTAAAAATATATTTATTATGAAACATTAATTATAAAGCAATATTTTCAACTTAGTCACTATTTATAACAAATATTTAAGATTAGATATAGTAAAAAATTACAAATATTCAACAATATTCATCAATTATAAATTATAATTTTTATTTTATTCATAAAAATTTATTAAAATTACTTAAATGTCAATTATTTTGTATTTATATTTATATTTTATTTTTTTTCAGCAAAAAATAATGTTATAAGAATATTTTGAACGAAAAATAGTTTTTTTCTAATTCAAATCGGTTTTTTTTTATTTTACCCGATTTTAGGCCGGTTTTCATCGATTTATTTGATTTTTGTCTGGCTCATACCTGTTTCCTATAGTTTTTAGCCAATTCGATTTTTATATATTAAACTAACCGGATAAGTTGACGGTTCGCGGTTCAACTGCTTGGTCCAGTTTTAATAACACTGATTAAAAGCATGAACTGACGCGTGTGCATAACTTAAGTAGGAATTTCTCTCTCTCCCTCTTAACTACAAAAGCAATGCAACAATTTACTTAGCGACTGTGTTTCCCCCACAATGGTGAATGATGTCTGTCTTAAATAAAATTCACGCATCTTCAGCCATCGAGATTATTACAATTTCACAAACATTAATTTCCCCATTTCTCCTTCTCCAACCCACCTTCTCCTAATTCCAGATTATCCTTAAACACCACTCCACACTGCCCCTTCTCTTCACACATGGACCTCAGTCTCGTACCATACCAACACACTTCCAAACCCGGAAATGCCGACACTACCCACTTCTTTAACCTCGTCAATGTCAAGTACAAAGAATGCATGAAAAACCATGCTGCTTCTATCGGCCGCCACGCCAACGACGGCTGTGGCGAGTTCATGCCTCCTTCCGATCAATCCCTCACCTGCGCCGCCTGTGGTTGCCACCGTAACTTTCACCGCCGAGAAGGTTCTGCCGGGGTCGGACATCTCATTCTCTCCCCTCCCCCACCGCCGCCGTTCTTGTACAAGAAACATTGCGACGACGACGAGGATGAGCAAGACCGGAGGTCGGAGACGCCTGAGAAATGGGAGGCGAATTTGGGGAGGGCGGCCGGGAAGAGTAAGAGGTTTAGGACCAAGTTTACACAAGGGCAGAAGGATAAGATGTTGGAATTTGCGGAGAAGATAGGGTGGAGGATTAATAAGCAAGATGACGTGGCGCTTAATCAGTTTTGTAATGAGGTTGGTGTCAAGAGGAGTGTGCTTAAGGTTTGGATGCATAATAATAAGAATGCTCACCGTCGTAGAGAATCTAACCCTCCTGAATCTGTAGGAGGGTTTACCTCTACTCTCTAATTAATCTCTCTCACCTACGCTTTTCTATGACTAGTATGGATTAGGAGCCTTTCTTTTTCTTTTTTTTATGCTAATTATCTTCTAATCATTAATTAATTAATGGAGATATATAGCCTTTTTTATTAATACATTAGATTTTTGTTTAATTTAACGTTAGATCCGCATAATTTCTATAGATGAAATGTGTTTTGAAAACTTTGTAAACTTCCCAAAATTTTGGCAACTAAATAATAAATTTGATTAATTATATATATAAATCATCAGTACAATGATTAGCACTTAATTAAAAGTATGAAAATCGAGAGTATAATCACGGTTAACATAGTAACTCATTCGTATGCAATTCTAAACTCTCAAATTAATAAGAACTTTAAAACTTAGAATATAAAGTAAGAATTGAATTACGCGACAAAGTAACAAATACTTTGATAAATAAATTAATTATAGGGCTAATACATGACATGTTAACTTTGCATTTTTGCCAAGCTGGTGCTTTTATTTAGATTTCTCTCAATTTAGCCCCTATACTTACCAAAATTCCATAAAATAAATACCTTTTATAGCTGGCTATGCTTAATTTATCAAACTCCCTGGGAGTTGGAAGGCAGGAGATCCGGTCGTCGTGTGAAGACCTGCAAAAGCCTTGCCCGGACAGTCCGGACGGAAAGACTCCGAAGCTTAAGTCAGTTACTCTATGACAGGAGAATTTTTAGAGAGAGAGAATGAGTTCTCACCGTGAGCGTCCCCGGCTCACTATTCATTGGGCTATTTATAGAAAATGTGGGAGCGCACTTGAGTGTCTGGGAAGGGCTACGGAGACGTCAGAATAGGAGAGTGGCAACATGATATGGGGCAGGTGAGAGGCGTGGGCTTGACTGTTCAGTGCCGGCATGACAAGACAGCAGGTCCCATCAATCCGATCAGTTATGATCAGCCAGCTTTACTATGCTATTGGTCCACAGTCAGGCGTATTGGGAAATAGGATATTTGGACTTTGGCCCAGGCCTCTCTGGAGGCCAAAAGCCATATGGGGTGTTATTACTTGTCCCCCCTCCAAAGGGCGACTGATCATGCCGGTTGGATTAGTGGTGACTTACTGAGTCACTTGCTCGATCGGCTTCCCATTACCGCAGGTAGCCCTTTTTGTTCTAGGAACAGGCGCACGTACCTGGAGCGATGCCTCGATATTTGGACCGACGCACCTGTCTTCCATCGACGCATGGCGAGACTTGGTTGGTGCATCTAAGGAATCGCTTAGCATAAATATGTAGCCTTCAGAGGTAGTTTTTTCATTTTTATTGGAATTTCTGGCGACACTTTATTGAAAATTCTTTTCACTTTTCTTCGATTTTCTGACTTCGAAAGCCTTTTAGGCCTCAGAATCGTTTCTTCAAGTAAGTGAATTTAACTTTCCCATTTTGCATTACCTTTCTGCCTTTTTCGTTTTGCGCTTGTGTTTGTTTCCCCTTTGAACCCTCTAGTTTAGACTTTCCCCTGTGGCTGAGGCGAAGGACTACCTTGTTTCTTCCTTCTTGGAGGTATGGCATCTAGCAGTGACCAGACGTTGGACAGGAGCTTTGTGGAGCAGTATCCAGGTAAACCTGTTGTAGAGATGTGCTCCACTTCGTCTGATTATGAAGTATCAAAAGGTAAAGTAAGGGTTGCCCGAAGACATGTAAGTGATGAAATGCCCCAACTCGATGGCGCCGACAGACGGCCCCTTTGGTGAGAATAAGAACGAATGGTTCATCTGCCATCTGTGGAGCCTGGATGGGGGGCTCAAGTTCCAGCTCAGTGCTTTTGAGATTAGCATTCTCAAAGGTTACAGGCTTGCGCCGAATCAGTTGAACCCTAATAGGTGGAGGGCAATAACTTGTTTTAAGATAATATGCAAGTGCGAAGGGGTGGTCCCGACCCTTGATCTTTTCACACACTTTTTCTACCTGCCTAGCCGTGAGGAAGGAATGGAGTACTATTTCACAAGCAGCCCTCACAAAAAATTGATCGGGCTTCCCTCCTCAATGAAGGGTTACAAAGATAAGTTTTTCCTCATAAGAAGAGCAGGGGGCTTTGGCATGCCGATCGTTCCATCGAACGATGTGGTATCTTTGGGAGATCAAGCGGGTGGCGTACCTCTATATGTCCTTGATCTCGAGAAGCTGGATGTTGCTTTGAACAGACCATGGTGTCCCTACAACTCTGACTGGTTGTTACGCATTAGTGATAGGCTTGAGGGCATTCTAGAGGGAGAAGGCGCATAATGTGAGCAATAGGGAACACTGTAAGGAGCTTTTAGTGTTATTCGTTCGCCATATGTCGTGGTTATGGTGAGCAAGACACTGGCTTTTTCTTTCTTCTTTTGTTCTCTGTTTTGCAGCTGCGATGGCTAGCGAAAGAGCTGCGAGGAATGTGTTAGCCAGAGCTGTGTCATAGCAATTTGCAACAAAAGAGATTGCATTGGGGAAGAAGGATAGCAAGAGGAAAAAGAGGAAGTTGCTATCTTCTACTGAAGTTGAGCGAACAAAGAAATTGCGGCGCGATCCGAGCGAGTCTCCTCAATGTGAGGGCTCTTCCAAGGGCACGAAGTCTTGTATCCCGAGGCCATCGCCAAACCCCGTGGGCATTCCCGCAGCATCGAATCCTCCTATCACTTCGATTTCTACGGATCGCCCTTCTTCGCAAAGAAGGGGACTTAGACTTGAGGATGAATCGTCGCCCGAAAACTCCTTCCCCATTTTTGATCCTTTTGTTGTCCATGTCACGAGTGAATCTATCGAAAAGGCGCCAGCAGAGTAGAGCAAGGGAACAAAAGGCAAAGAGGTGAGGCCAAGTGGTGCAGCCAGGGAAGAGCCTAGGGCGAGGCCCAAACATAGGGCTACCTCCATAAAGGATGCGTTGAAGGAGCACTTCGAGGAGAAGTATTCCATCTCTGATTCTCGAGTGGCATCTTTTGTCTATCGAGGTTTGTAAGGACAGGATGATTTCCAAGCGATGTCTGCTGAGATTACTTTGAGGGCTGAGTTTAGGGGTTTCCAAGTTGCAGGCTTAGATGTTTGTATTATTGCTCTCATTCTCAGGTTTTAATGAGCCAGGCTTTACTTCATTGCTTATTTATGGTTTTGCTTGTGTTCAGCTACTCAGGCAAGGTGCACGGTGATCGGTGTCTAGCAAGTATACTAGATCGGCTAGTAATATAGGAAAATATAAATTAATACCCCAAATATCGTACCCAATGGAACATGGATTGCTAATGATAATATCTATGTATGAATTAAATTAATCCGAGATTATTTCCCAAATGTTCTTGATTTAAAGGAAAAAATTAAATTAAATAAACAATGAAACAAAATAAAAACTAAAATTAAACTAACATGAATTGAAAATGAAATAATAACTGAAATTCTCTTGCTAAAGGAACTATCCACCTTAACTTTCATTGTAATGACTTAAATTCAATATAAACACCAGTGATTATGGAAAAACTAGTAATAAAGCCAGATATATTTATTCAAGTATATCATTCTTAGTATTAAACTCATAGACAAATCTAATATTTAGCATGAAAATCTAGTTTTAACTTCCTAAATATTCATTGAAGTCTTTTTCAAGTAATTCAACTCAAATTTATTCTTAGTTCTTCCTCTCTTAGTATTAATCAATAAAATTAACACATAATTATCTCATATTTCGGATAATAATCATGCATAAACATTAAAGACTTAATCCAAGAACATGCAAATCTTAACTATGTCAAAACCAATTTTTAGTTATTAATTCAATTAACCAACAATTAATCTTAACACAAATACAGATAAGAATATGCTTAAAACCAAGAAATAATCAACCGATATTAAAATTAAGCTCAAAATAAAGTCATAACAATGAAAATATAAGTTTTCAAGAATCCATCAGCAAAAGAAAAAAAACTACTTCCTAAACATATTTAAAAACTAAAATAAAGTTGAAAAGAAAAATAAAAACTGAAAAATTGAAAAAACAAAGTAAAACTTAAAACTAATGAGCTTTGTAACTCTATCTAATTCTCTCTCTCTTTGATGTCTTGGTGCCCTTTTTATAGAGTGAAAACACTGCTAAAGAAGAGGTTTTGCTGACTAAAAATTCCTTTTCTGAGGTTGAGTTGGAGTTTCTCTTGAATTGGAAGAGTTCTCTCGATAATTTTCCTTGTTTGCATGGGAGAGTAGTCAAAACACATTGGGAGAGCACAATTTCTGCTTAGGAGAGCACTCTGGTTATGCCTTCACGTGCTCCAATTAAATAAACTTTTTCATTTTTGCACTTTTGCCCCAAATCTTCTTACTTCTTGTAATTTCAACCTTCCTTCTTTCAATTAAACCCCTAAAAATACCAAAATTATCAATTAAGCCCATAAATAACTAATTTAATAAATTAATCATAAAATTAACTAAATTAAAACCAAATTGACTAAATTAAACATCTAAAAACACACTAAAAATATAGTTAAAATCACAGTTATCATGCAGCTTGAAGGTCAGGCTAATTTTTTTAAAGCAAAGTGGAGGGACGGCATCCAAGAGAAGGAGGGGCTGAAGAATAAGCTCGCGGTGGCCACCCAGGAAAATTTAGATTTGAAAGCGGATATCATTCGGCTGACCAAGGCATCAACGGAGCTGGGCACTATGCAGGAAAAAGTGGCCAAACTGGAGAAGCAACTCAAAAGGGATCGTGCTCACTTGCGATGGCTTAAGGAGGATAATGGCAAACTATCGGCAGATTGCTATCTCGCTTTCACTGAGCATGACAGAGCTACTGTAAAATTGAATGACTTACGGAATACCACGGGGGCTAAGGAGCGTGCCCTTATTAGTAAGCACACTGAAGAGCTGGAGTCTCGAGAACATAGCCTCGTCAATGAGCTGGCTGAGGCCCAGGTCGACATCATCACCTGTCTTAAATATGAAGCCGAGAGGAGCTTTCCTGGCACTGCTTTCGATTGGATGAAGGACCCTGCATCATTGCCTGACCCGCCATCTAGCGACGAAGAGGAGGATTTACCTACGGATAAGGTGGGTGAGGAGCCTGAAGGTGTGGCTGATCTCGATGGTGAGGTCATGATGGGTGGCAGATCCACTCAAGAATCTCTTACGAAACTTGCCATAATACCTTTTCCTTCCACCACCTCGTTTCCCGATCCACCTGTCGAGCTTGTTGCCTTGGTGCCTTCTGCTTCGACTAGTGTGGGTCCTCCCCCTATGTTAACTACAGACCCTTTTGAGGCTTCGATCATCAAGCTGGTTGTTGCTCCGCCTGCTGAATCAGGAGGGGCATCGACCTCTGAGGCTGTGCCTTAATGGTTTCCTATGTATAGGTGATTTGTAATTATCAATATTTGTTTGATTGTAATGAATTTATTTTTATTTGAATGGGATTGGTTCTGCACTTTTTATTCTGCTTTGTTCATGTTACGAGAGTTTGACCAAACTAAATGAATAAACAATTAGAATGTACTTCCTGAATAGTGAAGGAGATCGGGGTCGCTCACTTTTCGACATTTGTGTGACGTGCACACGTTAGCTCTTCCCAATGTCTGTAGGCGCAAGATTTGATCAGCTAGTGCGATCAATCAGCCAGTCAGTTATGGTTGAGCGATTATTCCACGCATGATTCTGTGGATCTCGCATTGGCTTTTATTATGTCGGGTGGGCTTCGTACGTCGAGTTAAATAGACATGCATTCCGATTGGATTCGTAACGTCCTTTTTAACTTAGGAGAAGTAAGAGCGGGGTGCTTGCAAGTGATAGACTTGGGCCCTTACCATTTCGGCTCAGAATTTGCATCAAGTGTGGCATATGGGCATTGCAAGTCATCCACGTATGAAATAAGTTCATTATTTTGACAATTCAAGTTAGAGTACTACATCATGTACTTCTTGAGTACCTCAACGTTCTAAGTCTTGGGAATGTCTATACTGTCCAGGGTTCGCAGCTTATAGGCATTTACGCCGAGAACTTTGGTAACTTCGTAGGGTTCTTCCCAATTGGTCATTAGTTTCCCTACTCTAGCATTGCCTGTGCCAATCTTGGCCTTTCTCAAGAC
Organism: Excoecaria agallocha; assembly: GCA_037975025.1. Classification (NCBI taxonomy): domain Eukaryota; kingdom Viridiplantae; phylum Streptophyta; class Magnoliopsida; order Malpighiales; family Euphorbiaceae; genus Excoecaria; species Excoecaria agallocha. Next base: position 11,323,774 of record CM075820.1, read on the forward strand.
TAGATCACCAATGTGAATGTTCTGTTCCTTACTTTTCTATTATGGTATCTAGCAATTCTCTGCTTATAGGTGGCAATGTTCGCGTAAGCATCTTCTCTTTTTTCTTCTACCAGATCCAGGTCCTGGCGCCTTTCTTGTGCATTATTTTAGTCTGTGTAAAATATCGATCGGTAGGAGGGGAGCTCGATCTCTACCGGTATCATCGCCTTCGATCCGTATACTAGCGAGAATGGCATCTGATGGGTGCCTGCTTTTGGGGAAGTTCGGTAAGACCATAAAATGCTTTGTGGCTCTTCTGTCCAGTTGGCATTTGCCTCACCTAGCCGTTTTTTCAGCCCCACCCCATCAATATGGTCCAATTGGAAATCTCTGTCATCCCATTACTTTGAGGGTGCGTGACTGAGGTGAACTTCAAGTCGATCTTTAAATCGGAGCAAAAATTTCAAAATGTCGAACTGTCAAATTGCTTGCCGTTATCAGTTATGAAAAATTTTGGGAGACCATATCTGCAGATGATCTCTCTCCAGGCGAAGGTTTTGATTTTGTCAGTGGTTATTATTGCAAGGGGCTCCGCCTTGATCCATTTGAAAAAGTCGTCCACGGTGATGACCAGAAATTTCATATGTCATTTGCCTTGAGGAAAGGGTCCTAAGATATCTATCCCCCATTAGTCAAATGGCCAGGACACTCCGATCGGCTATTGGTTTGTCACTGGCTGCCAGATGACTCTACCATAGATTTGATATTTCAGGCACTTTTTGACTCTATCTTAGGCATCCTTAAAGATGCTCGGCCAGTAATAGCTGATCTGAAGCAGTTTTCACGCGATTACCCTATTGGCTTTATGAGCTCCGCATATACCTTCGTGGATCTCTTTGAGTCTGTAGTCGCCCTCGTCCTTGGTCACACATTTGAGCCAGGGATGGCTAAACGACTTCCTATACAGTTCATCGTTAATTATGGAATAATCGAGGGATTTTCGAGATACCTTCCGGGCTTCATCTTTCTTTATGGGTAGCTCTCTCGTTCTGAGGAATCTTTCAATAGGGGTCATCCAAGTGTCGCTTTGCTGCTTGATGTCCATCAACTCTGGCTCATTTTGGAAGGAGGAGAACTACTCGATAGTAGTTACAACTTCCTCAATGATGTGCTTTTCGGAGGTAGATAACTTGGCGAGTCGATCGGCCATGACCTTCTCTTCTCTAGGTGCCTTCTCCATGGTCCAGGTGCAGCCGATTTCTTCCAGCTCCTTCAATGCAATTTTGACTTTTGCCAAGTACTTTTTCATCACCTCTTCTTTGGCTTTCAAAGGCTCTCGACACCTGGCCGGTCACTAGTTGAGAATCACTTTTGATTTTGAGGGCTTCTGGTCGTACTACTTTTGCCAGCCTTAGGCTATGCAACAATGCCTCATATTTTGTGACATTGTTAGATGTATTAAAATTGAGTCGAATCGCATACCTAACTATGATGCCAAATGGTCCCTTCATTACTATGCCTACTCCACCTTGCGTGCTATTAGAGGCCCCGTCAATAATCATTTCCCACGCTACTTGTGTGGGCCTCGCTATTAAGTCTCTGTCAATGGTGAACTTGACGACAAAATTGGCTAGGGTTTGGGCTTTTATAGCGCTCCTTAGTTCATACCTGACATCCCATAACTGCAGCTTGATGGCCCAGCTTACCATCTTGCCCTCTAAGTCGGGTGCTTACAGAATTCTTCTAAACGGCTGATTTGATTGGACAATGATAGTATGTGCTTCAAAGTACCACCTCAATTTGTGGGTGCACATCATTAACGCCATGATCAGTTGTTCCATCGGGTTTTTCCTTAGCTTAGGGCCCCTAAACACTTGGCTCACATAGTAAATGGGGAGATGCTGTGACCCCTCCTCTCTGACCAGAACACCCGCAACTGCCTCCTTGGATGTCGACAGGTACAAGAAGAGGTTTTTTTCTAGAATCGGTCTGCTCAACAGAGGGGGTGTCATAAGGAATTTCTTTAATTCATCGAACGTTAGCTGGCAGTCTACTCCCCATTCGAACGCATCATTCTTTCTCAGCCTTTTAAAGAAAGGTGTGCATCACTTCATTGAGGAAGAGATGAACCTTCCTAACGCCGTGATCTATCCATTCAGCTTTTGTACATCCTTCACATTTCTTGGAGGCTGCATGTCTAAAATGGCTTATATTTTCTCTGGGTTGGCCTCGATCCTCTTTTACGAGACCATGAAGCCCAAAAATGTTCCCGATGGCATGCCAAAGACATATTTTTCTAGGTTCAACTTCATCCGAAATCTATTCAACTTTATTCGACAATCATATCATCGACATAGACTTCGATGTTTTCCCCAATCTGACCTTTGAATATTTTGTTCATCAGTCGTTCGTATGTAGCTCTGACGTTCTTGAGACCAAATGGCATTTCCTTGTAGCAGAAGGTTCCTTCATCCGTGATGAAGTTTGTTTTTTCCTGGTCCAGGAGCCACATTAAGATTTCATGGTATCTAGCATAGGCATTGAGCAGCGAATAGATTGCTTGACATGCTATTGAATCGACCAGCTGATCGATACTTGGCAAAGGGTAACTGTCCTTCGGGCAAGCTTTGTTGAGGTCTATAAAGTCAACACACATCCTGAGTTTTCTAGACTTTTTCTTTACAAGTACCACATTCGCTAGCCACTTTGGATAAGCCACTTCCCGAATTGTTCTTTCCTTTAAAAGTCGGTAAATCTCTTCTGAGATAAATTTCTTTCAATCGGGAGCGTGCTTACGAAGTTTTTGCTTTACCGATTGATAATTGGGGTCTGTGTTCAATCGGTGCATGATGATTGCCGGGTCTATTACGGGGTATGTCCTTCGACTTCCAGGCGAAGGAGGTTTGGTTTATCATCAGCACCTCTATCACCAATTCTTTGACCTCTGTGTCCATGCTCATGCTTATCTGGATGCCTTTATTTCTTGAGAGTTCTTTGATTTTCGCCTCTTCGGCTGGGTTCAGTCTAGGATGCTCATTTTCTCGTCTTTCAGATTCTTGCTCCACCATGTAGGTTTCTTTATTAGGTCTAATCATGGAGACGTATGCCTCTCGAGATGCCTTTTGATCTCCCCTTAAAATGACAACACCTTGCTCAATGGGAATTTTCATGACCATATACCTTATACTGGTGATAGCTCCCATTTGAAAGAGCAATGGTTTGCCAAATATCACATTGTAGGAAAAACTCATGTCAATGATCATAAACGTTACCTTGCACGAATGGGTGATTGCCTCTTGGCCTAACTCGACAAACATTTTTGCAGTTTCTATGACAAGAACTATGGCATTGCCTAATCTTATCAGCGGGGTGGCGTTTAATCACAATTCCCCGATCGACAGCTCCATCACTCAATATGCTTTAAGTATTAGGATATTCACAATGCTCCTATTGTCTACGAGGATCCTCTTTATGAGAAAGTTATTGACCCTGGCACTAACGACTAGGGCATCCTCATGAGGAAATTTCAAATCTCCCGTGTCTTCAAGCAAAATGGAGATTAGACAGTGTATTTCAGATAGGTACGAGAGGTAGACACCTTTTCCTTTCTTCTTTCGAGAAATACTTTCTCCATATGATGATACTTATGCAATCATGTTGATCACCCCGGTGTACGGTCTACGGTGGCCCGCATTATCGAGCTTTCTACGCTCATCCTCATTGTCAGAACTTGAGTCGTCTCTCTTTTCAGGGGAGGCCTACAGGGGTCGCCTTTCTTTGCAGGGCCTATGGATTTTTTCAGCAACCCTCTCTGTATAAGTTGCTCAATTTTCTCTTTTAGTGAATGACACTCATCAGTCGTATGACCGATGTCTTGGTGAAATTCACAATACTTGCTAAGATCTTTTCTACCCTGTGATCGTTTAGAGAGCCTCTTCGGCCAGCTTACCTTCTTATGCTTTTCTTTTATCCACATGAGAACTTATGCGGGACTAGAATTGAGTGGGGTAAAGATTCACAGAGGTTGAGCGACTGAGCGTTCAAGCTTACTTCACTCGCTCTCCTTGCGTTTGCCTAAACTCTTTGACATAGAGGGTCTGTCCAGGCTTCCTCCTATTTTTCCTGGTGCTTATGACTCCTGGGCCGATCATCCATCTGGGTATCGCAGCTTATCCATCATACTGGTTCTTCGTCCTCTGTTGGATCGTAAGGCGTCGTCCAGTTGAATGTATTGCCTAGCTCTTTCCATCAGGCCGGTGAAGTCTATAGGCGGTCTAGTTGTGAGCTACTCGAAGAGAGGCCTGTCATGGATTTTGCCAGCCAGGGCATTGGTCGCTATTTCAACGCTTACATTCTTGACTTCGGATATGACGGCCTAGAATTTATCGATATAGTCTCTAAGACTTTCATCGGATCCCTGATAGAGGTTGTATAAGTCACTTACTGATTTTGGTGCTCGTGTCTGCACGATAAACCTCATTGTGAATAGGTCCTTCAGCTGCTTGAACGATGTGATTGATTCTCGAGGTAGCTCATGAAACCAATTCGGCGCGTCTCCTCCTAATGTGGTGGAAAATATCCTGCAAGTGATCCTTTTATCATAAGTGTATACCTGGACCTTTGTAAGATACTCTATCATATGAGTGGTAGGATCGATTTTGCCTGTGTATCTGCCCATAACCACATCCCTCTATCTGGGAGGAAGCTCAAAATTCGTTATCTCCTGGAAAAAAAATGAGATTGTGTTCCCGTAAGTATTGTGCTCGAAGGTACCTCTCCCCAAGCTTCCCAAGCTGAATTGTTTAAGCTTTCACTTAAACCATTTGTCTTTTTTGCTTTCCGATCGTGAGCCGCTTTCGCCCCTGACCTTCTTCAAATCGCGCCTGGCGGGAGTGCACATGTAAGATAGGTCATCTCCTATGGATGCGGTAGATGAGCAGCTTGGCTGATACGTGGAGTCTTTACTTGAAAAGGCAGCTCCATCAATTTTGCCACTTCTCCTGGTGGCTAACGCTTTTGAATACGCACTTATTTTGTGAATATTCTATTCTGGTGGTTCGTCGATGAAGAGACCTCTATTTCTTCATCTCTTCAATTCTTTGTTTGCAGCGTCGTGTCCATAGCTTCGAGCTGGGTCCTGCAGCATCTTTCCTTTGTGAATAGTCTGCATAATGCTCTTCATGAAATCACCAAAGTGTATCCTCATATCTCTTACCGTGACAGGAGTATTGTCAGCTTGCTGCAACATTGCATTGTCGAATTCAGGCAAGAGGTTAGCCCTTCTGGGAGACCTGTGGGCTTCACTTCGACTCCCGACGAGTCTGGAATCCTTCTGGGCCTCCCTGTTCTCATCACTCCTTTCTGGTGTCCTATAAGCAGACGATCTCGACCTTGTCATGACTCTCAACAAAAGCACCAATTGATAAAACCTAATTTATCAAACCCCCTAGGAGTTAGAAGGCAGGAGACCCGATCGTCACGTGAAGACCTGTAAAAACCTTACCCGGACGGTCCAAACGAAAAGACTCTGAAGCATAAGTCAGTTACTCTGTAACAGGAGAATTCTTAGAGAGAGAGAATGAGTTCTCACCATGAGCGTCCCCCCGCCCACTGTTCATTGGGCTATTTATAGAAGATGTGGGAGCGCACTTGAGCGCCTAGGAAGGGCTACAGAGATGTCAGAATAGGAGAGCGGTAATGTGATATGGGGCAGGTGAGAGACGTGGGCTTGACTATACGATGCTGGCGTGATAAGACAGCAGGTCCCATCAATTCGATCGGTTGTGATCTTGGCAAGTATTATGAATTTCACCGAGACATCAGTCATACGACTGATGAATGTCATTCACTAAAAGAGGAAATGAAGCGACTTATACAGAGAGGGTCGCCGAAAAAATTTGTAGGCCCCGCAAAGGAAGGCGACCCTTGCAGGCCACCCCTTGAAAAGAGAGACGACTTGAGTTCTGAAGATGAGGACGAGCGCATAAAGCCCGATAATGCGGGCCACCGTAGACCATACATCAAGGTGACCAACATGATTGCAGGAGGATCATCATATGGAGAAAGTATTTCCCGAAAGAAGAAAGGGAAAGGTGTCTACCTCTCACACCTATCTGAAATACACTGTTCGGTCTCTATTTCGCTTGAAGACACAGGAGATTTGAAATTTCCTCATGAGGGTGCCTTAGTCATTAGTGCCAGGGTCAATAACTTTCTCATAAAGAGGATCCTCGTAGACAATAGGAGCGCCGTGAATATCCTAACACTTGAAGCATATCGAGCGATGGAGCTGCCAATCGGGGAATTACGACCAAATGCCACCCCCGCTGATAGGATTGGGCAATGTCACAGTTCCCGTTGTAGGAACCGCAGAAATGTTTGTTGAGTTAGGCCAAGGCCGCTGATGGGACCTGCTATCTTGTCATGCCGGCACTATACAGTCAAGCCCATGCCTCTCACCTGCCCTATGTCACGTTGCCGCTCTCCTATTCTGACGTCTCCGTAGCCCTTCTTAGGCACTCAAGTGCGCTCCCACATCTTCTATAAATAGCCCAATGAACAGTGGGCCAGGGATGCTCACGGTGAGAACTCATTCTCTCTATCTAAGAATTCTCCTGTTACAGAGTAACTGACTTAAGCTTCGGAGTCTTTCCGCCCGAACCGTCCGAGCAAGGCTTTTGCAGGTCTTCATGCAACGACTGGATCTCCTGCCTTCCAACTCTCAGGGGGTTCTATAAATTAGGCTTTATCAATTCCTAATTTTATTAGTTATGTGAAATGTATTTTCCACGTCAGCACAATTGAAAAATAATAATAGAAGGAAACATTCTTCCGATTTAAATAAAGGAAAAATTTTCAATTACCAACAATTTGCGTATTACGTATTTAAGAGAGACTCTATTTCTCTTAAAATTACCCTAAACCTAAACGTAATAGAAATAAATGTAGCCAAATATGGTGGGCAATGGATATGTTACCAGTTAAAATTCTCGTATCTATATATACCAAATACCGTTAGTAGTTAAACTATCCGAATCTTATGTATATTCATTTAAAATTAACATTACATTATCCGTACCTATTGAAGTCTGATTACTAATGTCCATACACAATCAAGTACCCGTTTAAATACCCATTATTAATAAATTTTTCAAAATTAAATAAAAAATATTACAAAATCAAAATAAATATAAAAAATAAATCATAATCATACTACATTTATAAATATCGAAATAAATCAAATTAAATTCAAATATAAGTATAAATCAAATTAAATATAACAATAATAAAAATTAGTATCCATTAAAAAATAACTAAAAGAGTTAGATTTTTTATACTTAGTTTCGAGCAACGGATATCCAAAGCACTAAATTCAAATTCAATCAATACTACGAATAGTAAAATAACTATTTAAATCTGTTTTTTAACTGCCCTTAAGGATGATCACGGGACGGAGAATTCCTGTTCCCGATGAACAATCGTTCCAAATGGGATGGAAAATTCCCGAAAAATTTTCCTGTAGAGACGGAGAAAAAGTATTTTCCGACTTAGAATTCAGAGCGACGACGAAGATTGTGATCCCTGCCCCAAAATTTGCCTATCCCCGAAATTTAATTACTAAATTTAATTATATTTATAAATTTAGTTTTAAATTATATTTAATTTTAGTTTTATCAATTGTTAAAATTTATATTAGTTTGATTTGTAATTGAATTTATATTTTTAATTATTAAATATTATATTTCAATTATAATTAATTATTAAATATTATATTTTAGTTATAATTAATTTTTTAAAAAAATAAAAATATTTTTTATACGAGAACGAGAATTCCTGCGGGGACGGAGATGGGAACGGGGGGAATTTTTTTCCGAAATACTATCGGTTCCCGCCCTTGCTCGGGGCAGTAGGTGGGGAGGCACTCCCCGCCCCTGTTCCGCCCCGCAATCATCCCTAACCACCCTTATAAACCGAAAGAATGGGCTGTCCAAATGAAAACATGTGTACTAAGTCATATTTGAACCACCTTTTGTTGCTTGGTTCAGCAAAGTCATTGACAATGCCTTTAATGACTCACCGTTGGTCACGAAAAGCCTTATTATGGGACCATCGGTTCCAAATTCACTAAATCAACACTCTTCTTCCTCTTAAACTTGAAACTAACAATTACTCTATTGGCAAGGTCATCTCCTCAAGCCCATTACGCCTACCAAGTTCAACCATGCTAGTATCATTTCCTCCCTTCTTAAGCTGTTTTATTCAGCTATAGTAGAATCTGTAATCCACAATGCAGCTCTCTACACAAGGGAAAAAAGAAAGTGGATTTTTTTTAACCCTTTTATTAAAAAGCAAATAGGAAATTGTACTTCAAAAGGGTGTGATAGCGTGCGTGTGCGTGTGCATGTGGACCGTGTAATGATACGTGTGCTAACGATCAGACAATTCAGATGCGCACGCACCAAACTACTACTTGATTGAAAGTTCCAATTTCTAATTCGAAAATCCAATGCCAGTGAACTATTTTTTTTATTTTCAATCAATTAACAATTGAGACCTTGGAAAACATTTTTGCAGAAAAAAAAAGTCAAAACCATTAGGCCCAATTACAAATTCAAAAAGGCCCACAAATCCAAATAATTTAAGAAAGTCCAATGGAGTAATGGAAGAGTATTTTTTATTATTTTAGTTTAGATTTTATTTGTTTGGTTTAATGAACATAAAATTAATGAATGCTTTTTGTTATGCTCATCTAAAAAAATTAACTTGATTTCCACCTTTTAATGTCAAGTTACAAGACCACTAAATTAATTTCTTTTAAGCAAACTTATCACTAGATTAAACTGGTTAAAGAAGACTACAATATATATTATCTGTAAAGTTCATAATACTTGGGAGACTAAAGCTTTTTAGAAAGAAATTATGAATCAAGTTTTTTTTTTTAAAGTCGTGATATTTTATTAGAAGAAACTGAAATTAAGATATTTAATAATTTTTAATTGAGTATTTGTCAGCATCATTATCATACATCAACAATCTGTTAAATTTGGTTTCCATTTTTATTTGTCCAACAATATAGTTTTTCTTGTATTACAATTAATATTAAATCTATTAAATTTTGATCTAGTTAATGAATTCGATCAGTATAATATATAAAATTTTGACTCAAACTTAACCTAATCTATAAATAATCCATATGACCCAAAAAAAAAAAAAAGATTAATTGAATCTATTCAAGCGTCAAATAGGCTGGTTGAGTCAACCCGTGAGAATTATTGCATTAGTCATAATATGAAATTTCTTGTTTGCTGAAATATTTTCGGAGTTGGTCATTCTGAATTATGATATCCAAGTATTTTTTAAGTATTGAGCTGTAATGTTTTTAAATTTAAAATTATAATAAAATAATGATTGTTTAATTTAAAAAAAATAATCAAATGAGATGACCTTCTATATCGATTTATAATCCATTCAATCCACTTACGGTTCGATTTATTTATAATTCAATTCATTTTAACTTTATCCATTTGTAGGTTTAGTTAACATGTAAAATTTCTTAACATTCCTATATTCAATTATCTTATAATCTACAATGCTTTAATTAATTTTTTTCCAAACTTATTTGCTAAAAATAACTTTGAACTATATGACTTATTATGATGCTCTTACTTTCCCTCTGACTATACTTGCACGGTTTTTTAAAACTTACGAAACTGTAATCTATAATCGGTTTCGTACCCCTCGAAATTGCAAAAGCTACTTATGTTAATTCACCTAAACTAAATTAACAATATCTTTTTTATTAAAAAAGTAAAGAACTACAGGCCAACAAACAAAGATATCAAAACCCTGAGCCACAAATTAAAACAAGAGGCCATGAAAATTCCGTCTCTTGCAAATCCAAAAACCCACAAAATTAAACCTCATTGCAATGGCTTCCACCGCTCATGTTCCATATATTCCTTCTTACTCAGTAACCAAAACGGCAGCCATTTGAGTAGAAAAGAGCAACAATTGGTAATAACAAGAAGAGACAGAACAAGTAATAAGAGGAACAGCAATGGAGGATTTAGTGTCTTGGCATCAAATTCAAAAGGACCGGCAAAAGGACAGAGAGCACCGCCTGGAGTTGATACAAGAATCCATTGGGATAACCCAGATGAAGGTTGGATTGGTGGAAGCAGTAGCACTTCCCCTAATTCACACGCAGAAGAACAAGAAGAAAGGAACAATCTTTTGGGTCAGAAGTTTGCTGATTTGCTCAATGATGCTTCTGGTTCTCATTACCAGGGAGTTTTTCATTTTACCATTATTTTCTTCTTTTTTCTATTTCATCCAATTCATTAATGGGCTATGGTTATATTGATTACTAATTATAACAGTTCGGTCTACCCAGCTATTCTATGTACTAGGTAGATGGTCACTTAGATTATTTGTTTTTACGTATTACATAAGAAAATAATACCCGATAATTAAGTTAGTGTTTTCTGATATTATAAATGCTCAATCAAAAGTCAAAAGTTATAAGGTCTGACCGATGATCGAGTTAGTGTTTTTCTCATATCATAAATGTTCGATCAAAAGTTATAAAGTCTGAATTCTGTAACGGTTATATATCATATTAACTTTGATTAGGCGAGGGTAATTTACCGAACTCCTCATTTTTCTATCTCGGTTAGTATTTAATAATTCTATTAACTAGCAGTTCGAATTATTAGAAAAATAGAGTTTGTATTTTGAATTAAAAAAAAATCAAATTAATTAATTAAAAAAATTGATGATCAGGTTCTTAGGAGTACCAGCAGATGCAGATGTGGAAGAGATAAAAGCAGCATACAGAAGATTATCAAAAGAGTATCACCCAGACACGACATCGCTGCCACTAAAGGCAGCTTCAGACAAGTTCATGAAACTAAGAGAAATCTATGATGTCTTAAGCAGTGAAGAGAAGCGGAAGTTCTACGATTGGAGACTTGCCCAAGAGGCTGCCAGCTAGCGGCCAAGCAGAGAAAATGAGAATGAAATTGAATGATCCATACGAACAAGATCTGGATAGTTATGAATCAGTTCCTATATAGGCTTGGAGGAAGAAACATGGAGCTCAGTGATCAAGCTATGTCTGCTCTAACTTTTGATGCTGTTGTTCTTTTTGCTATTTCTTGTATCACATATGTCGCCTTCTTCAAAGATCCTAATTATTATTAGCTTCACAACTCAACCAATAATAAACTTTAAGATCATCTCTTATGTTTCAATTGTAAAATCAGAGATGCCATGCAAGAAATATTAAGAGCCAAATTTGCTCTGTAGATCATTCGAGATGGTGTATGTTTGCATTTATGTATATTTTGGACTAAATATGTCACTAAATGATTTACAATGGAACCATTTAAGTATAATTTTGGGTCAAAATTATCCTCGTTAATATGTAATTGGCTTAAATTTACTATTAAAATTAACATAACGGTATATAACCAAACGGATATAGATATTGTAAACTTATTTAAGTGATCTAAACTTATCACATATGCACTTTAAATTAATATTATATTTTAACTATCAAAAAACTGTACTAAAATTTCTTACATGGGATATTTTTTTTAATTATTTAAAATTTGGTTATTTTAACAAATTTGGCATCATAAATTTTAAGTATTTTTTCTAGAACTAAAAAATAGTGTCAATTTTATAGTGCAAATGTGATTTAAATCAGCATTTTTAGTGGCAAATTTGAGCCAAATAAATAATAATAAGGACATTTTTACCCAAAAATATATTCAAGGAGGAAATTTAGTTCTTTTTCCTTTAAAATAAAAAGAATCTAAATTTGTAATAATTTAAGTAATACTCTTCCAAATTGTTTGTAAAAAATAGTAAATCATCCGGAAATGAATGGAATGACATGAATCACTTATCTTCTAATTAGAATTATCGAGTGTTCGAGTTTTAGGTATAAAGTGTTTTTAAATATTTGAAAAATAATATTTTTATTTTTTTATGAATTTATTTGATATAAATTTAGATTAATTTGCCCAATTAAATTTCGAATAGCAAATAGTTGTTAAAAAAAAAACGAAAGAAAGAAAAATAGCAAGAGCAGAAAAAGAAAGGAAAATGGCCACATATCTTAAAGACATTTTTGATAATATGGTATTGCTTATCTTTTGGTGCTACATCCTATAATTGATAATTCCATTTTTAATTATTGAAACAGATAAAAGATATTTATGATTTTATTTTAGGGTTTGAAAGGAGACGGGTGCTCAAAAAATAAAATAAATTTAACATCACATAATTTTTAATTTGTTAATCCATCAATACATCCACCAATAATTCATACATTTCCTTTAGAAATTCGATTCAAACAAAGGAGTAAGAAATTAAAGAAAAGTCTTCATATCATATGCACATGTATTTTAATTTTAATTTTTACTTACTAGTTTACTAAGTTAAGTTTGAAATCAACATCTGTCATTGTATGAGACAATCATGAATTATTTACCTAACAAGTTAATTAATCCATTGTTTCTTTTGAAATAATTAAGTATGGTCTCATTCATGTACTTGGTCAATTTTTTTTTAAAAAGAAAAAAAGAAAAATCAGGCCAATTAAATAGAGTACTACTAGTATATTATGGCAAAATAAATAAATTGAAAATATATTTTATTTAAATAAAGAATATTGATTCCTTTAATTTTTTTAGCTTTATATTTTATCTTTAATTCTTCGAACTTCTAAATTTATAAATTTGTAAAATTATACGGTTTTTTTATATATTTAAATTTTTAATCAACTCTCCTAATTAAATTACTAAATAGCCTGTGGCATCTTCATAATATATAGTTAAAAGTGTTAAAAAAATTACAAAATTTTGAAATTTATATGTTAGAGCTGTTAAATTTTTTTTTGAAATTCTTAAATATTTTATAATAATTAGCAACCCCCCCCCCCCAAAAAAAAAAAAAACATAATAAATATCTTACGATTTAAATTTTAAGCATAAAACAATAATTACAAATTGAATATTTATCCCAAGATATATATATATATATATATATATATATATATATATATATATATATATACTCCTAACAGGTTAATTATTCCCATGGAAGTAACTCCGTTGCATAACTTGCAATTTTCGCTTATAAAGACTAAATTAAATGAGAAATAGGATTTAAAAATGCTCTTGACATCATTAAATTGTGCAAATATACCTTTTCCTCTTTCCATAAAAAAGTAATTCTTATATGCCCACACTGAAAAATATGAGTAAATGTTATTTTTATGGGAAAAAAAAAAGAAAAGCAAATTACACGTGTTGATCATTGGGAAATTATGTGATGGGAAAAAAATATACATTTCTCCAAAGAGATTAAAAAAAAAAGAGAGAGGGTAGAAGAGGAAAAATGGATGCAGTCCATAGAAAATATCCCAATGACCAAAATGCCAGTCTATTCCACATAAAACCAAAAGAGCATATGGTTTTATTTGTGTCTAGAAACAAAGTAGGTAAGATAGAAACACCATGGATAAAAAAGAAGCTTTTTTTTATTTTCAACTATTTTCTTTTTTTTAAATTATTATTTTTTATATTCCATACTTAAATTTTTCATTTATTAATCTAATGGATTCATATTTGTCCCGAACATTTTATAGAACTGCCAGACTCTCTCTTCAATGTTCAATATTTGAATTTGATTTTTTTTGTTAAAAATATTATTTATATTACAAATAATAATTTATGGATTCGGTGTAAATAAATATATATATTTAAAAAAAAATTTATCTATTTAAAATGTTGGATATCCATAAGCAAAAATGACCACAAAGAAAAGAAGTAGAGAAGAGAAGGGAGAGAAGAAGAAGAAGAAGAAGAAGCCACAAACACAACAAATCTGACGTAAAAGTAGAGCTACCTACCAAATCCAGCCCTATCTTTAACCACTTGTCTTTCTCACCAACTTGGTCAAATCTCTTCACCCATTAACATTTCTCTCTTCTCTCTTTCATATAAATCTTCTTCTTCTCTTCTCTTCTATCTCCATTTTTAATCTTCATTCTCTCTCTCTCTCTCTCTCTCTCTCTAAACACATCACTTTCTATTATTACATGTAATTATGGGCCGCTCGCCTTGCTGTGAAAAAGCTCACACCAACAAAGGTGCCTGGACTAAAGAGGAAGACCAGCGCCTTATAGACTATATCCGTCTCCACGGCGAAGGCTGCTGGCGTTCCCTCCCTAAAGCTGCCGGTCAGTCTTCATCCTCCGCCATTTTAACCGCCTTAACATGGATTGTCTTTTATATCTATAATTCTTTTTTCGTTGTTTTTGTGTAGGTTTGCTTAGGTGTGGCAAGAGTTGCAGACTTCGATGGATTAATTACTTGAGGCCTGATCTTAAAAGAGGAAACTTCACTGAAGAAGAAGATGAGCTAATTATTAAGCTTCATAGCTTGTTAGGCAACAAGTATGTTTGTTTACTCGGAAAATTTAATCAAGTTCTGATCTTTTTGTTAATTTTGTTCTCAATTCATTGTAATTATCTTGCAGATGGTCTTTAATAGCAGGAAGATTGCCTGGAAGAACAGATAATGAAATCAAGAACTACTGGAATACCCACATCAAGCGTAAGCTTATTAGCCGTGGCATTGATCCACAAACCCACCGCCCACTCAATGAAAAAACCACCGCCACAACCACTGCGCCAGCCACTGTGAGAACCACCCAGTTAAACTTCGAAAACGCCTCTTCTGAATCGGTACCCCAAATCGATCAATTAAACAGTAGTATAGATTTCAAATTCCCCGATAATTTCATCCCCAATTTCAATGTCGTAAAAACAGAGTCTTTCGAAGAGAACAACTGCACTAGCAGTGGCATGACCACAGACGAAGAGCAGCAGCAGCAGAAGCAAAGGGAAAACAATCAAAATCAAGAAATTAATTTAGAGCTGAGTATTGGGTTGGGTCCAGCTCGGAGTGAGTCGACTCGGACACCTTCAAACTCAGCCGAGTCAAAATTAAAGCATGAAACTCCATGGCAGTTGTTTGGCACAGTGATGAAAGACAGGATTTGTACTTGCTGCCAATTGGGTTCTCATCAGAAAGGGGAATTGTGTAGGAATTGTCAGAATTCAAATGGGTTTTACAGATTTTATCAATATTACTAAGATTATTATAGTGATTTTTGATTAGATGAGGAAATTGAATTCTCATACACCAACTTCTTCTGACACTGTAATCAAGTGAAAAAGAAACAATTATGTAATGCTTTTTAATGTGATGAGATGTTTGGAAAGAATTCAAAAGTTACTCTGCTAAAGATTTAATGCTCTTTTCTGATTATGTTCATGGAATTTTTTTATTGTTTTCTGCTATCTTTATATATGATTTTTTTCTTTTTTAATTTCTACAAAGCATAATTAAAAAAAAGGCCAACAAGTTATTGAAATATTTAAAATGATTACCAAATTCTCTATGAAAAAAGAAAAAAAATGGTACTATAGTTGTCATTTAAAATTTGATTTTACTGAATTAAGTTAAATTTTATATTTTTAATCTATTTGGCCTACCTATTAACACGATAAGAAAATCCCTGTGCCAGGAGATTTTAATCTTATAAAAGAATTCGGATAAATTTAATAGAAGAAATTACACAAGCAGAAAGGGGGTGCTTGACTAATAATCATCGGTTCAATTTGTATTTTATATTGGCTAATTATAAAAATTAAATAATGTTTATTTCAAATTTATTTTCTTCTCAGCTTTATCATAAAAGCAATAACAATTATGAGTTGGTGAAATTTGGCTAATTCTGAAAAATGAAATGAGAATGTGGGTGTTGGGTAGAAATTGATGGTTGCCAAAAATTTTTGAAGTTAGAAGGTATTATGCATATAATATAAGTAACTAATGATTAGATATTTAAAGCGAGAGATTTCAATTAAAAAAAAAAAAAAAGACTACCTTAATTCTAAGTTCCAACCTTAACTAGAATTGTATTTTATTTTAGGCGCATATATATATATATATATATTGTTTAACAATATTTAGAGCCCATGCCTTGCAAGTTGGATGATATTTTTGATATGGTATACATGGTTTGATGATATTTATGGGCGGTTGCAACCAGATCTACCACATCTTATTCTTCATTGACCTAATTAAATTTCAACTAAATTTGGATTGATGTAGGTGCGCTTTAATGTCATTATATAGTTATCCTTACTAATGAGAATATCAATTGGCCTATGATCTATATGTTACTTGAAGAAAGTATGAATTTTTTCAAACTACTCCCTCTCCCATTTTAAAAGGTTATTTTCCTTAATTTATTTTATTCTACTTTAAATATTATTTTCAAAATTTGAGGAATAGATTTACATGTATGCCCATATTTATTGTAATTTGAGGAATATATATATATATTTGTTATGCAACGATGCATATTTACTAATAAATTGTACATATAATCGTAAATTACTGGAGTATATAAGGGCATTAAAAAAAACTGCAATTCTAATCAAATATGTCCATTTATTTAATTACATATTCAGACATTTTATAGCGTAGGCATTAAAATTCATTCCTCTCCATATCAAATCTTGGCTTTGCCTATATATAGTATATGGTGATTATGTACTATTTGTAGAATTTAAGAAAAAAAATTGTTCGTCTAATTCTTTTTTAACAAAAGTGGAAATTGATATATAAGATATGATTTTTTTTCTATAATCCTTTAATATTTGAAATTCATCAATTTAATTAATTTAAATTTGGGTTAGACAGCTCCACCGATATTAAAGCGGTAAGAGATAATATATAGTATTTTAAGAATGTATATACAATATATAGAGTGTTGAAGTGGTCAACAATCACAATGTGGTTTAGTTGCAAAGCTTCTAGAACTTTAGATTGCCAAAAACGATAAAAATGTCTTTGCAATTGGAGAGAGAAAAGAGAGGGTAGGCCTACCAACCATTATAGGAGTTTAATTAGTTTATAATTTTTCTTTTGAAATGTAATTAGTTTATAATTATTATTCTCTGAAAATCATAATTAATCACCTGTCCGGAATCTTAGAATTTGGTTCTTAGTTACTGTAAACTCCAGCTCTTAATTAACTTCGCACACAATATTCATATTTTTATGTTATTATACTTCATATACCATTTCGTATATTTTATTTCTCTCACTAATCTTGTACATTTGTTATATTATTATCAACAAATCACGTTCGCTACAGGTTGGAATATGAATATATTAATCATAACGTATAAATGATAAATCTGTGGTTATTTTAATATTTATATCAACAATTATAAAATCACTGCCTAATAAAATTTGATTATATAGGTTATATAAGTCTTCCAAAAAAATTATAATGGCCATAAATAGACCTAAAAATCAGGCCGGATAGGCCGGAATTGGGTCACTTTTGATCAATCATTTTTGGTGTTTTTTATTTTTTAGATCACTTTCGGATCTGAACGTTTAATTTTTGGAGTTTATTCAAATCGGATCTCGAATCATAATTTGGATTAAAAAATCAGACGAAAAACTAGACCGACAAAAAACAATTTAATAAATTTGATTTGATTTTAAAATAAAAACTTAGTTATATCGATTTGATTTTTTAATATTCAAAAATAGATAAAATTGAACCGTTTGAATTATTAGTAAAATTGCATTATTTTTACACAGATGGTAGGCGGAAACTATGATGGAGATAAAGTGAGGTAAAAGAGCAAAGAGGATGAGTAATAGAGAATAGAAAAAAGTCAAGAAATTAGAAATTTAAAATTTTGACAATATGTATTTCATATATATATATATCAAAATGACATCGCATTGAATTTAGTCGATTTCCTTTTCATTTTTTTATTTTTTTCATTATTGGATGTAAATATTAATAAAATGTAGTACTAATATAATATATGAATATAATATATGCGTAGTTTTTTTAAATATATATAATATTAAATTAGAATTTATAAATAAATATAACATAAATAAAATTTAATTGAAAAATTGGATTGTGAATGCAGGTTGGATTTCAGATATTTATATATGGATTTTTCGAATTTCAGATTTGGCCCTATATTTTTCAGATCATTCAAATTTCTTATGAAATTTAATTTGAATTACTTTTTCTGAACAAGTTAAAATCAAGTTTTGCTTCGAATTAGAAATTGACAGTTCTGGTCATAACTAACTCCAACTATGTTTAATATTGTTATTGAGTATTTGCCTCCAAATTAAAATATATATATGTCTTACCAATTCAATTCAAAACTATGAAATATAGCTAAACAAGAAATGTTATTATTCAAGCAATTTTCAGTTTTAATTTAAGTCTTATTAATTTGCAAATCATATTTCAACCTTGGTTGCTATTAGTATTAACAACAGAAGAAAAGAAAAAAAAAATTCAAGAGTCTTGGGCACATGTGTCAAAAGAACCTAGGTAGTGTGGAATTTAAGATTTACACAATAATTTACTTATGATAGCTAAGCAGCCAAGAAAGCTTATAATATATATAAAATAAGGACAAGAATATATAATAAAGTTCCCTATGCGTAAAACCACATAAGAGTAGCTTTAACCTAATCACATTATTATTATTATTATTATATGAAAAGAATGGAATTTAAGAACTATCTCACTCATTGAAGAGAGAAGAAAAGAAAGAGCATGTGATATGTTTGGGAGGTCGGTAATAAGATGATTAAAATAATGGGAAATGTAATTTAATTATAAGAAAAAGAAAAATATTTGTTAGTTAAGAGCTTTGGCGGTGATGGTGGTGGGGAAGAGTAATACGAAGGAAAGAGGATAAGTCTTGTCATGTGCTAATACAGTAAGGTATGGGATTCCAATATTAATGGGAAGGGGATTTTAGCCAACCCCTTATTCAACAATATCCTTCTTCCACAATAAAATTCCAATTTCTCTGTAAAACAACCCCATGTTTTTTCTACCTAATCTCTTTGCTTTTACTTATAATTTTCTTTTTTCAAAAAAAAAAATCAAACGTCAAATATGTCACGATTCTATACGTGGTGCATTATCAGAATTATTCGTAATATACAGTAAAACATAAGCGCACTATGCATGAAATTACAACTCATATAAGATAGGTATAATACGTAATATTTCCTTTATTATATATTCTCAACATAAATGAACCAACTTCATGTATAGAAGTGATTGTTCAAAAATTCTCAATGTTTATGGTATTAGTTAAGGCTAAGTATTTATGATAGGTTTATTATATATAGTAAGATATAGGTATAATTAAGGTGTAAATATTCAAATGGTGATGCATGTGTTGATGTGTAAAGAATAAGAATATAGTTCATATTCACGCACGTCCATTTATTGATGCATATGGTCGGGTGTTATTTTATTACACAACAATAGAAAAAAAGAGTGTAGTTTGGCAAAGAAGCAAACACTTAACATAAAAGAAACAAACCAACAAAAGCCCATAGACATCAAGACAACAATTTTTTTTTTAACCTAATTATCCTAATTAGCTTTTGCTTGCCCATTGTCGAGGGGTAGATCGGTGGATCCATGAATATTCTATTCTTTTGTCTGCCATGTTAGCTTTAAATTCTTTTATTATAGCCATAAGACATCTACAAACATCTTAAATTCTAATATTTATTCATTTAATTAAGTTAATTTTTTTTTGAAAATTACATAAATACATAAATTTATGTGACAAGTATTAATTTTGCATTTGCCATATTAAAAACTAAACCCCTAATTTGATCTACTCATATAGCGGGATTTTTTTGAAAATAGGGTTATTTTTAAAAATATTTCGAAATCTGGGACTACAGTAAAAAAAAATTGAAAATCTGGTGTGATGGATTCCGGCACAAGGGGGAGCCAGAATCGGATTGGCGGGACCCACCTGTCTTTGATTGGCAGGCTGCCAAAATCCAACACAAGGGAAAGCCGGAATTCAGCATCCTGGCCCCACCCGATTCCTCACTTTTCCGGAAATGGACAAGGCTACCTTCCCTCATCTAATTGTCCATTTCCTTAAAAAATGTGCTTCACCCCCAACCATTGCTTTTCCTGCTTCACCTGCACAGAAATGAAAACTCAATTGTCACGAGAAGAGAATTGTAAAATCGATTATATGCATTTTAAATTCATATATAAAAGGAATGTTTGCTTTCAATTTTCCATTGTTCTTGCCCAACACTTCCAATATCATTCTCTCTTTTGCTTCTATTCATTTTTAAAGTTTCTTATCCCACAATTTTAGTAGCATTTTAAATTTTAGTTGATAAAAAGAAGGTAATATTATTGTGATATACAATTTAAATGCAAGAATTACAAATTATATTATTATTAATTTTATTTTTATATTTAATTTGTAGGGGGTGATAATTTTGAAGGTTATATAATTTCAAGATTCAAGGTAAGAAATTAATTTTTTTAATCAAATTAGCAAATAAGAAAATTTGTAGTTTATTCAAATTAATTGTTTAACATGCTATTTATTGTGGATTAATTAAGTTATGAATTAATTATTTAGCATGCTATTTGAAATTATTGACTGCTCAATAATTTATAGTGTATAAAATTAATTTAATTAATTAGTAAACATTAAATGCTTGATAAAAATCCATTGATAAATTGCCAAATTTTAAAGTGTGCGCTATGTCGAAATAAAAATTTTAGTTTTACATGTTTAACACATAAAATTAATATTAATATTTATATTTTAAAATTTAAAATTATATATATATGTGTGTGTGTGTGTGTGTGTGTGTGTGTGTGACTAATACATCTAAGTATTTCCTATTTATTTGAATTAATTTTTCTTTATGTATTTGGGAAAAAATTGTTAAATGGTTTGATTAATGAAATTGAGATAGGGTAAATCAAATTGGGACATAATTGATTATATGTGCTTTTTGGCTGAATGAGGTATCTTTTCTGGGTCATGTCATATCTGCAGAGTGCATCAAAGTGGATCCTTCAAAGATTGAAGCAATCTTTCAGTGAAAGCCACCCAAGAATGTAACTAAAGAATAGATATCCCCTCCCTCGCATCGAAAACTTGTTTGACCAGCTTAAAGGAGCAGGTGTTTTCTCCAAAATCGATCTGAGATCGGGTTATTATCAGATGGGGGTTAAGGAAGCTGATGTTCCCAAGACTGCTTTTCGGATTAGGTATGGCCACTTTGAGTTCTTGGTTATGCCATTTGGGCTTACAAATGCACCAGCGGCCTTCATGGATTTGATGAACAGAGTTTTTCACCCCTATTTGGATCAGTTTGTAGTGGTTTGAGCAAAGAAAGGCTAGAAATCAAGTGGATAAAGAAAATAGGGTGTTACATTTTGTGGTATATATATATATATATGAGATAAATATTAGTTCTATAAAAATTTATGATTAATTTTAATATGATATAAGTAAATGAAAAATTTTATTAAAATATAATAATTATTTTATTAATATGATATGATAGATGGTACACACATATTTAGCCCCAAGAGCAATCATGAGTGATATTGCTAGACAAATTATCAACAAAAAATTGGATGAGTTATACAACTATCGAATTAAAAGTGACATAACAATGTTCGAGCATATTATTACGATAAATAAAAAATTACAAGAAATTATTATAAGAGGATATCGGATGACTGAAGAAAAGAAGGTGGAAGCTCTTTGCATGACAGTACCTATATGTTATTTGAATGTTGTAATGAAAATTTGGAATGATGAGCATGTAACAAATATGAGCAGTTAGTCATAATATTTGTGAAAGATGTAATAAATATTAGTGATGAACATCATATAAAAATTAGAGATACATTGCCTGTTGATCAAAGAACATATTGTAAGTGGTATAACTACAATATGTGGCCTAAATATTATGTACATTAGCTCATAATATATGGCATAAATTTATGTAATTTTGTTGAAGTTAATTTTAATGTAAATTGTTATGATAAGTTCGTATGTTTAATTATTCAAATATTAATGTGTTAATTAAAATTTATTATTTAAAATAACTATATTTTGACAATTATAAATATGAAATCATAATTTTCATTTGACAATATAATTTTCATTTAGAATAAGAAAGTCATTTATTATGAACATAAAATGATTATATAATCGCCATAAATATTTTTTTGAGTTTTTTATGTAGTTAAATACAAGTTTCGACGTGAATCCCTATTATATAGGAGCTGCACGAATCAACCAAATCCAATTAATAGGGAGTTACTATCAATGCAGGGAAAACATCGATCTGATTTGATATGGAACAATTCAGTAATTTTTTTAAATATATATGTATTATTATATGATTTAGATTATTATAGCAATTTTTTTATTTATTTAGTTTGACATGTTTAAATTAAAATATAAGGTTGAAAGAAATATTTTGAGAACAAGAAGGGGTAGTATTGAGGAGCACTATAGAGAAATTGACTCAAGAATTGTAACTTATATAAGAGCTTCCGTATTGATAGGAATTATACGAATTGGAGTGATAAATATTGATTGGAATTTAATTACATCACTCATTGAAAGGTTGAGACCGAAAACTCACATGTTTCACCTCACATGTGGTGAAACCACAATAACACTGTAAGATGTAGGTATTCTGACAAGGTTACCGATTTAGGGTGAACCTGTGACCGGAGTAACAAAGCTGGATTGGATGACTGTTTGTTATAATTTACTCGGGGCAGTTCCTCTAGACATAGACATTCGTGGTGAGAGAATTAAGATAACATGGTTAGATTCTATATTTGGTGATATTTTCGATAATGCAACCCTTGAATTATTACGTCGGCATGCTCGTGCGTGGTTATTGAGATGTCTAGGTGGGATGTTATTTTCTTCAACATCCTCTAGTATGGTACACCTAATGTATCTACTACTTTTAGAGAATTTGGAATTATTTGGGCAATATAGTTGGGGGTCAGCTTGTTTGGTATGGCTGTATAGAGAATTATATAGGGCAACACGGCCTGATGCTAAGGGAGTTGTAAGATACTTACAAATCTTACAAATGTGGGCATGGGAAAGACTTTCATAGTTTAGGCCAATGCATTTACAGCCACCAAAATTAAATATACTAATACCTTACGGATTCAGGTATCATTATAAATTCACATTTAATTTAAATTTATTATATTATCTTATTATAAAAAATATGATAAATATTATTTTGGAATTATGTTTATTTAGGTGGATTGAACATCTGGACATAAATATCATCAATAGGAGGGATATATAGACGTATAGAGAAATATTAGATACACATGATATTAATGAGGTTCTTATTTAAATTCAATTAAATCATTTAAAAATAATTTTTCATTACATTAAAATTATGATTTAATGTATGACATTTATTTTTATATTTTTATGTTTTATTTGCAACACAGTTTGAGTGGGAGTCTTACAGTAATGTCATTGGTCTTATCCCTGAATATTATACAAGTGGACAATAGAGTTGGATGACTGTTGTTTCACTGATTTGTTTCAACATAATTGAGTGGCACCAACCTGATAGGGTCATACACCAATTTAGTTTTTACCAGCCAATTCCATCTCAACCCGTTATACAAGGCACTCTGCGTACGATAGACCTGCGGGGCCTTCACCATATAAATTAGGTCACTGAATTTGTATTCTTCAAAAATATATGGAACATTCATCAAACACGGGTTGTTACAGGCCAACGACCAAGGCATCCATTGCATAATCGATCTGAATACATGCAATGGTATATGCAACGAACTAGACGTTGGATAACTCTAGTTGGTGTATCACGTTCAGTGACAGTAAGTATTTAACATGTTGTGTATTTTTCATAATTATAATAATAAATAATCATTTTTAAAAGGATATATTGTGTCGAAAATATTGCTAACTTAAAAATTTTTTAGGCTGATGGTGTTGAAAGAATGTATCATGAATCGGGTGAATCTTTAAATACTAGCCGGATAATGGAAATCATATTAAATGCAGTAGGTTTTGAGGATCGAACTGCAACTGAATATCCACGCAACCTTGTCCCAATCTCATTAATGTTGCATCTATTGAACAACAATTTGTTGACTTCGTATTAGAAGGCACAGGAGTGGAATGATTGAGAGGCGATCAAGTGTTGATCAAGTATTTTATGATCCAAATGTGTTGCAAATTCCACCACCAATGTCATAGCCTTTTCAAGAAACGGATATACCCCATGACCAATTTGCGACACAATCTGGTTGCCAAAATTTTTCAACTTTTGAATTCGGGGGCATAAGTTATAGACCAGGTGAAATTAATAGATCAAGCACCTCACACCTAGGGATACCATTGTCAGTTTCGATTGAATAAACTTCTAGTGCATACACTGTTCCAACGTTTAATACAGAAAGTTCATCAACACAGGATGCATTTGAAAATGACTTCATGCAACAATTATTTGAAACACCTGAAAAATCATATCTGCAAGCAAATTATGGAGGTCGGTTATTTTCTGAGTTTTATAATGATGTTACTAGTGGTGATAGTGGTTACATTGGCATACAAGAGGGTAATGCATCACATGTCGGATCAAATGACGTACAAGAGGGTAATGCACCACATGGTAAACAACAACCATGGTATCCTGCTCGAAATAGAAGGCCCACTAGATGCGGTACAGGATCACCTTTAATTAATTAAATTGTATTACCTTATATATTTTTGTGCATTTTATTAATGATGATGCTTATTAATACAGAAAGTAGCACATAAACACATCATCATAGAATTTATTAAATATTACATAAAACATAAAAAAAGAGCACATGGTGAAGTAACATAAAACATAAAAAAAGAACACATAAAACATCATCATATAATATAATAATATTACATCAAATATAAAAAAAAGAGCACATGGTGAAGTAACATCAAACATAAATTATCATTTAAAAATATCCACAAATATTGACCCAAGAATATTTTATGCCCTTACATATTTCATGGGTATTCAGTTAAATTTGATGGTCTTGGCATATTTGGGCACGTCTTTTTATTGTGCCCTTCATTCTGACATATTGTACATCGGTTGGGCATACTACGTTCTCTACTATCCATTTCATTTCGATACAGAGACGTCGTCGGTCGACCCTTTTTCCTTATAAGATCTGGATTATCCATTAGAGTTTGTCCAATATATGGTGGCCAGTAATTTCAGTATCCAGGTGGTTGGAAAATGATGCATAACAGCTCAACGCTTCTGAAAGTTTATAACACTTGTCGACGTATGTCCACATGTCAACACGTACATGCATACATGCCACTATAGCATGTGAACATTGCATTTTAGTACCTTGAAATTTTTTACATTCACATTGGTGGCAATCCAAATTAACAGCTTGCGTATTATTACCTTTTCTTTTACTTTTTTAATTTTTAGTCAGGATTGTGAACAGTTCTGAACGCCGATCAAAACTCTGAACTCTGTGCTCATAAGCTTTTTGAGCACGCTTGGCCATCTCCACCAAACAATTTTGAGTGTATATTTTACCAGCTATTATCTGAGCTTGATATATGACGCTTTTGTCATCAAAAAATTTGACAAGCCTAGCAAATACATGCTAAACAACACAATAAACTGGCATCATCCTAACACCCTTTAAAATACTATTTACACTCTCATCAATGTTAGTTATAGCATGCCCATACCTATGGCCATTATCATGAGATAAAATCCACATGTACAAAGAGTTTTGCATGGCCCAATTGTAAGAGTCGATATCAATAGTCTTTATCTCGTCCATTCTTTTTGTAAACTTTCACTATTAGAAATTTTTACCTACCAATAATATGCATATATATTAATAAAATTTAACATATAAAATTGAACCATAAATTTTATAACAATAAAAAAATTAAGCATGAACACATACCTTCCTTATATAACATGTCCTTAATTTTCAAATTTCTATGGGTAGTATTGTAGTTGCTTATAAAGTGACGGAGATAATATCTATGGTAAGCTAAAGGCTCATTCCATCCACTACTATTTTATGAAATAATGCCATAATTCCCCCGTGTCGGTCAGAAATAACAGTAACGCCTGATTGTTTAGTGACATACTGCCTAATGCATGTCATAAACCAATCCTAGCTAGATTTATTTTCACTTTCTAAAATGGAAAATGCAACAGGGTATAGAAAATTATTACCATCAACAACACTAGTAATCAACAGTGTTTGATGATACTTTTCTGTCATAAACGTTCCATCGATGAGCAAAACTGGCTTGCAATGAGGTAGTTCATCTATGCATGGCTTGAATACCCAAAAGAGCCTTTAAATTGCTTGCAATTGGACTGCATACTATCTTCAACAACAAAGCCATAGACAATTCCTGAATTTTATGTCTCCATAGCTTTCAAATAACCAGGCAACTTTCCATATGAAGCTCCATAATTACCAAATATCTCCTTTAATGCATTAGTCTTTGCATACCACGCCTTACTATAGGTCACCTCATAATTGAAATGATTCCTGATATTAGTCATTATAACGCTAACTCTGAGATCAGGAGCAGCACTAACCATTTTCAATATGCAATCGCAAATAATTTGTGAATCTAATTGCCTATGGCGTTGGGTTACTAATGATGCATTACAATTATGAGGTTCTTTATATACACTGATTATCCAATAGGGCAAGGTCTTTTTCTTCATAGCTCGTAGCCTCCATGGACATCCTGCATCGGCACGCATGCAACACACCACCCCAATATATATGATGGCTTTGACTCAATAACTTTGTACGAAACATTATTCTCAATTGAATATTTCTTCACACATGCCTTTACTTCATCCTTAGATGTGAATGTCAATCATTCGCATAACTCAGAAACACCATCCCATCTTACTATTGGAACATCATTATACATGTTAATTTCAGTTTCAGCAAAATTAACTGTTGTGTGGTGAACAGACGCAAAGTAAAACTGTGAAATATTAGAATCACATGGGGGTCGATATCTAATCTCATTCATTTGTAGATTTTGAAGGCCTTCTGTCACATGGATTAAACTACAAGGAACATAATGGTCATCCCTTCCAACAGCTATTTCTGAAACAAAATCATTCCAGTCTATTTTTCATCATTATCATCTGGGTCATAATTTGGAAAAATATACCCATTATTCACAATATTATCTTCATCGCATGCAACATCTCCGCCTTCTAAAGAAAAACAAGAAGCAAAATTCATTTGATTTGGACCTCTAAACTCTCTAATAGGATTTGCATCAATTGTTTCCAATTTATCAATATTTTCACATTGTGAAGTAGAGTGAAACTGTGTACCGAAATCGGACTGAGTGACTCTTATATAATCACCGTATACATTTCTTTCTTCTGCATTTGGTATAGACTCTATTTCTCCAACATTAGCCATCTGATTAATATTGTTCATTGCATTTTTTCCATCTCCAATTATAATTTTTTCGGTCATAACAATTAGTTTCGCAATGGTATATCCCGAAAATGTATCAAAATTCTCATAAATTTGATCAAAATCATCGTCATCAATTACATCCATACATAACCAACAAATTGACCCCTGGTTGTTTACTGGATACTTATATATCACCCTACTAAGCCTTTCATTCGCAGGTAAATTCAATTTAACTGCTATCTTATGAATAAGTTCAGCAAATATCGGTTTGTCCCTAATTTTCATTCTACTTGATCTAGCTGACTGACCCGAAGTGTCATACTAAAATCCAGTTATGTCGAACCCTAATTGTCCTCCGGTATAAATTATAAAAGTTACTGAGATCGACATTTTTTTCCTACATTATTTTTACATATATCATCATTTAAGTACTAATTCACTGTTTTGTCATAAAACCTCACATTCTAAAAAAATCAATTTAAATTACCTATAAATTCTTAAAATTTTGCTAGCCACATTTCAAAATTAATAATTAAACTGTTATTATTTATTATTTTTTATCTTTCTAAACAATAATTTTTTTATACATCTTAACATTATACATCTAATTTCTTAATATATGCAAATTTCTTACACCAATTATTTAAAAAATTATTTTAAATTTTATTTCAATATCCTTACCATGTAAATCAAATTACACATTACCAATTTCATAAAAAACACATGCAACTACAATTTGTTTTTTTACTTAATCAACACTTGCTTAGATTTAATAATTATTTATTTTTTTCTTAGCATATAATCTTTTCATACCAATTAAATAGACTACAGAATATAATAAAAATTTAAGCAATAAAATAGATATGCTATCAAGAAAATTAATAATTTTTACATATATACTAAACAAATTTGTCTACATTTAAAATTAAAACTTACTTTTGTTGTAATCAGATATACTTCAACATAATAATCACCTACAAACAAAATATAAAATTAATGTTAATAATAACTGTAATAATAATAATATAATTTTTACTTAATATAACAAAAATTCTACTGCATAATATCAAATTAAATTATCTTTCTTTTATATATAAGATAGCAATATCAGGTACAAATTTAAAGGAACTAAGAGTATAAATTTGTATAAAAACAAATAGAATTTCAAAGAAATTGTTGCAAGATAGAGTGAAAGAGTTTGAGAAGAAGAACCAAATTTCTAGGATGATAAAATGAGGAGTAGATAGTATTTTTGGATCTTTTAAAATTTAAAGGGTGGTTGACCCGGAAGAAGTGCCAGATACCGGCATTGGTGGCAGCCAAATTTCAGCACCAAAGCATCAAGGGTGGGCCCCAGGATGCTGAATTCTGGCTCCCTCTTGTGCCGAATTTTGGCTGCCTGCCAGTCAAAGACAGGTGGGTCCTGCCAGTCAAAGACAGGTGGGTCCTGCCAGTCCAATTTCGGCTCCCCCTTATGCTGGAATTCATCACATCAGATTTGCAATTTTTTTTACTGTAGCCCCAAATTTTGAAATATTTTAAAAAATAATTCTATTTTCAAAAAAATCCCCATATAGCATTGATGTTTCTCTTGAAATATCTCCTCGCGTTGCACGAGTTTCCCATAATTTCTTTTGCTTTCTAATTTTTGGGTTAATTGCACCCTGCTCATCCAATTTTAGGGGTTAAAATAATAAGGTATTATATATATATATATAACACAAAAATCACTAAAAGTTTAAATTCATTTCAACTAAAGTAAAAATTATTTAAAAAATCAAATTTTCATGCCGAAAAGCCATATATGTGCACTAGGACTAGATTAAAAAAAAAACTGAAAATTTGTTAAATCGGTAGTTAAAATTGAGTTCAAACATATCTAAACATATCTATATAGTTAATCAATTTGATTGCACACGGATTTGGATTTTAATCATTAAAAATTATGGTTAATAGATTTGGACTTGAACTTAATGTTTGGAAAACTGGTATTTAATGGTTAACCGGTTCTTGTATCTAAGTTTTCTTTATGCATTGTTTATGGGGACAATTTTTATATTTTAATTAAAATTACTATTTTACTCTATATAAATATGGATATATTTTATGCATTAATCACCAAGATCATCAAATTATAAATAACGATGAGTGATAAATTAGTGTTGTTTATATATATATATATATATATATATATATATATATATATATATATATAAATTTTATCGACTTGTATTTAGTGTTTTTAAGTTTATGGATATATGTTTTCTTTTTAAGAAATATAAGGTAATTATATATGTTTAATTTTTTTTATAATTAACCAACTGCATTTAACAAGTCGATTAGTAGTTAACCTGTTACTAATGAATTGAATTTCGACTTGAATTTTAAAAAATGGATATTAATAGACCGAACTTAATAATTAGGCTAATAAGCTATTCTCATCTCTAATATATATGTGCACGCATGCCACTTGTGTAAAAGTCTTTAAAGAGAAAACATCAAATGCCATGTCATCATACTGACATATTTTTTGTATTATAAATCTTTTTTTTAACATGTTATTATAACTCTAAAAGTTAATATAACTGAGGATGTAATTAACCTAATATAAGATGCAAGATTTATGCTTACATGGAGTGCGCAAGTAGCCTTCTAGCATGGAATTTGAATTTTTTCATAATTTTTACTTTTTTTGATAAAAAAATAAAATTTTGGTGAAATTTTGTGTTACAGATAGTTTTTTTAACCACATAACAAAATTTTGATAATTCTGTACAATCAAAACATTATTCTAAGGTGCAAGATCGATCAAAATTAAGTTAATTAACCTCGTGTAGGTTAAGCTCAAAAAACAGAAGTGATCCAATTAAATTAATTAGAGTTACATTAAAGGAAATACAAATAATTAAAGATGATGAACATGCTTAGCTAAGATTGGTAGTATTGTCAAATAGTAGGAGGAAGAACAACCAACTTGCTGGTATGTTTCAGGCGGCTGCTCTCTGAAACCTTGACCGTTAATAATTCAAAAGACCAGAGCAATTGACCATAGTACTAATTAATTACGTTTAATTAGAATTTGGATCATATATAATTCTGATTAGATGCATTCATCTCCCTTAATTATATTGCTTAATTACCTCTAATGATGACTGGCCATTCTTGAACATTGACCATCTAATGAGGGTAAAAACTCCAGTGCGAAATTTTAGTCTCTAATCATCCTTTAATGTTGACTGCTAATTACACAAACATATAATGTTTATATTTTGCAAAAATCAACATTATGGAGTTTTTGATGTTAACGAAGAGAGGAATCTTTGTTCAGTTAATTTGGAGCAATTTTTCTATGTTACACTTCACACCACTTAAATATTCTAGCTTATTATGCCTGTAATAACGTGCATCACACTTGATTAATTATTTTTGTAAAATATGCGGTACATAATTTTGAAATCTATAAAATAATTAAAAATAATTAAATACAAAAACTGTTATACTTACGTAGAAGAACAAAATAAGGATTTCTATTAAATATGTGTTTTTTTTTTCTAGATAGACATAAATATAAAAATAATAGATAAAAGTGTTACAATTACGTAACATATTTATATAGTTGAATTTTTATTCATCCTAAAGCATGTCAAAAAAATAATTAGTCTTGAATTTATGAGATATATTTTGTATACAAATAATGAACAATCCATTATTTATACCAGAAGTATACACAGATTCTAAATCCGAAATCTACTAATCTGACTAATTCGTATATACACTAAATAAATCCTAACTTTACCTTATTATGTCTTTCCATTTTGATTTTGGATTTAATTTATTTATAAAATGAAAAAACACTTTCTCGAGTCCTTGAATTTTAAATTCTTTTATAGATTTATATAATTGAAAAGTTAACATTTGATTTATATATATTTCAAATCATTCATATTAAATCTAATTTATATAGAATTGATTGAATTGAAATTTACAGTTTAAAATATTGTAAAACCCATTAAAATATAAAAAAGTGAAAAAAAAAAAAACTTATAACCTTTTGCATGTAGAAATGATGGTATATTTCTTCTTTTGTTTATGTTTTAGCGGGTCCAATAATCATTTTAAGTTAATTTCATGCTACTTTAACAAACCGTTCCATATAAATTGAATTTAAAATAAGTTCCAATGTCAAGTTTTCAAAATATAAAAATTTAATGTAAAAATATGTTAAAATTCAGAGAGTGCACATTGTATTTTTACTTATTAAAAAATTGAAGGAAATGGATATCAAATTAGGAAAAACACATCCTGAGTCCTGGAGCTTTAACTTTTTTGTACATTAGATTTTTATATTTTAAAAACATGACATTAATCACCATACTTTTCAAAACACTCATATTAGCTCCAATTTAAATGAAATTGACAGAATTTAAAGGCATGATTTGTTAATATCATGTGAGTTTAAATTAAAATGATTGTAAAATCTACCAAAATATTAAAAAAATAATTTATAGGTTTTTGCATATTATGATTGTATATTTTTTAACTTTTTTTTATATATTTTGGTGGATTACACAATTATTTCTAGTTAATTTAATACGAAATTAACAAAATGCGCATTTTAATTTCGTTAATTTTATCCTAAATTAAATTTAATATGAGTAAAAAGTATATAAATCTAATGTTAAAATTTTAAAATACATGCACCTAATAAAAAAAATTAAAAAATTGTCCCCATTTTTCCATCAAATTATTAATTATCTAAAAAATTGATAGTTATCCAAGTTTAAATGTGTTAAGGGATATACTCTGTTTAATATTGTAGTTATCTCATTCTTTGTATTTATCTATTATCTCTTACCTGTGTATATATACCTGTACAACTTACTCTAGTAATATATTGAGAATAAAACTTAAATACTTCTCTTTATATGGTATTAGAGAGCTAACCTAGAATTCTCCATGTCCACTAAATCGTCCAACTATTCACCATCAACATCTCCTTCGTCTACATCATCAATTATTCCCCTTGTTTCCACTATGGCCAACAACTCTACAACACCTACATCTCACCCTTTTTCCACCAATCATGCATTTACTGGTCAAACTCAACTGCACCAATTACATCACCTGGAAGACCCAATTCCTCCCTATTCTTCATTGTCACAAATTAATGGGTCATGTAGATGGCACCACGCCAAAACCACCCCATTCTATTCCCTCTCCATCTGACGTATCTAGTCTTATTCCCAACCCCGATTATGCTTTGTGGTTCCAGAAGGATCAAACACTTCTCACATGGCTTTTTGTTTCTCTAATTGATGAAGTGTTTACTTATGTTGTAGGTGTGGAGACAATATATGAGGCATGGCAAGCCTTAGCCCATGCTTTTGGATCTGTATCTCAGAATCGACAATTGCAAATCCACATAGAACTCCAGGAGTTGAAAAAAAATTATACTGGAGTTGCTACATATCTGCAACGTGCTAAAGCACTTGCAGATGAACTTGCTTCAGCAGGTGCCTCCCTCACCGTTTCTCAATTCAATGTCATTATTTTTCGTAACATTGGACATGAATATCACTCTATTATTACCTCCCTTGCAATGCAATCACCACCAGCAACGTTTTATCAACTCTATGGTCACCTTGTTGCCCATGAAATTTGATTAAAAAGCTACCATGAAACCCTACTGCTCTCTTTGCCCAAAGACCAGTAGCCCCTACCAATGGCAACAACCCTGCCCACAATAAAAAATACTACTAGCAAACGCCTTAGGGGCCCATGTCAGATCTATCACTTACGCAACCATACAGCAGATCACTGCCGTCGAAGGTATGAACCTCGCACATCTGTAACTACTGGTAACACCCATTTCTCGGCTACCAATTCTTATGGTGGTTAAGCACGTGTTGCTTGGGTTACGCCTTTTACTCCTCCGCACATGCAGACTCATTAGACCACCCCACCATTAACTCCTCTACCTCAATGACCATGGTATCCCGACACTG
This sequence comes from Excoecaria agallocha, assembly GCA_037975025.1. Classification (NCBI taxonomy): domain Eukaryota; kingdom Viridiplantae; phylum Streptophyta; class Magnoliopsida; order Malpighiales; family Euphorbiaceae; genus Excoecaria; species Excoecaria agallocha. Next base: position 11,357,208 of record CM075820.1, read on the forward strand.
GACCTACGCATCACATGACCGCTGATCCCAACCACTTGCATACAATGGCACCGTATCATGGACAAGACATCATTCAGGTTGGTAATGGCCAAGGTATGGCAATCACTCATACTAGTTCCTCATCTTATTCACACTTTCATCTCAATGATGTTTTGCTTGTTCCTAAAATTACTAAATCTCTTATCTCTATGCAAAAATTCTCTAAAGATAACAATTGTTTCTTTGAATTTTGGCCTTCCCATTTTTTGGTTAAGCATCAGGTGACGAAGGACATCCTCTTAAGAGGCCCAAGTGATCGTAGTATGTAAGTCTTGCCATCCACGCTGAAGCAAGCTCTTCTTGGGGAAATTGTCTCCTATGATACATGGCATGCAAGGCTGGGTCACAGTAACAAGAGAATTACTTCTTCTATCTTACGTTCCAACAATCTTTACTTTTCTACTTCCAATAAAAAGTGCTCCTCTTGTCCTTTGGCCAAATTGACCAAAACTGATTTGTGTCCCATTGTTCAGAGTAGCACTGCTCCTTTTGAAATAATACACTCTGATGTATGGGGCCTTACCCCGGTTGATTCCGTTTTAAATCAAAAATATTTTGTTTTATTTGTTGATGAATATTCACGGTTCACTTGGGTTTATTATCTCAAACTCAAGAGTTATGTGTTTCATGTTTTCCTTGACTTTCAAGCAATGATCAAACGACAATTTAACTATAACATCAAGAAATTTCAATCTGATTTTGGTGGTGAGTTTCAAAAATTAACTCTTCACTTTCAAAAATATGGTATCATACATCATTTAGCATGTCCTTATACCCATGAACAGAATGGCATTTCTGAAAGAAAAATTCGCCATATAATTGATACTAGTCTCACTTTACTTGCCCATTCCAAAGTCCCATTTAGGTTCTGGAACTATGCTATCAACACCAGCGTTGAGCTTATTAATTGTCTGCCCTCTCCATCTCTTAAAAATGAGTCTCCCTATTTTCGCTTTTTTCACAAAACTCCTGATTTTCGAAGCTTCAAAATATTTGGGTGTGTCGTTTATCCACTTCTTTAACCCTATAATAAACATAAATTTGACTTCCTTAGCCACCAATGTGTTTATTTGGGAAAATCAAAATTTCATTCTGGTTTTTTATGCCTCGATCCATCTAGTGACAAAATTTATATTGCTAAGCATGTTAGATTTGATGAAACTGTGTTCCCATTCAGCATGCTGTTTGTACCACATGAGTCAGCTACCTCATCTCAGACTGCTTCATCGTGGATGACTTGGCAAGTACCGATTTCAACCTCAGCAGTCATCTCCTCTAGTATGTCCTCACTTCCCTCTTCTTCTTTTTCTTCTTCTTCTTCTTCTTCTTCTTCTTCTTCTTCTTCTTTACAACCTGATGCCACTCCTTCCAGACCCTCTCCTTTACATATACCTGTCTCTTATACTTCCAGAACTTCAGTTATACCTTCTACTTCCCCTCCTCCTCTCCGTACACTCAATAACCACCACTTAAGACACACCCGATGCACCTTCGCCCACCGGAGTCTAGGAAACCACCCAAATATCTTGCTCTCACGCATTCTATTTCTTTCGCTGACTTTCTTAAAACCAAACCACCAAACTTTGCCCTTGCTCAAAAAATTTCAGTATGACGTAATGCCATGTCTCGTGAGATACAGGCACTTCTTGCTACTCATACTTGGCAACTAGTACCTCGTCCTCATCATAAGAATGTCATTGGCTATAAGTGGTTATTCAAGATCAAATGAAAAATTGATGGCACGGTGGATATATACAAGTCCCGTCTTGTAGTAAAGGGGTACACTCAACAGCCTGGTATAGACTATAATGAGACCTTTAGCCCAGTAGTAAAATCAACTACAATTAGGATTATTCTTGCTCTTGCTTCCTCACACCATTGGCCAATCCACCAAGTAGATGTATCCAATGCTTTCTTACACGGCAATTTAGTAGAAACTGTGTACATGCAGCAGCTTTCGGGCTTCAAAGATGCAAATTACCCTGAGCATGTTTGTCTCCTGCATAAGTCATTGTATGGACTTAAGCAGGCCCCTAGGGAGTGATTCTCAAGATTATGCAGTTTTCTTTTGTCTAAGGGATTTTAAAAATCACAGACAGATAACTCTTTATTTATTAATGTATGTGCCGACATTTCAACCTTTGTTTTGTGCTATGTCGATGACATCTTGATAATATTTAATAATTAATTATAATTGAAATATAATATTTAATAATTAAAAAAATATAAATTTAATTATAAATTAAATTAATATAAATTTTAATAATTGATAAAACTAAAATTAAATATAATATAAAATTAAATTATATATATATAATTAAATTTAATTATTAAATTTTGGAAGCAGAAAAATTTCGAAACGGAGATCACAATCTCTGTCATCGTCCTATAATTTAAGTTGAAAAATATTTTCTTTTCATTTTCGCTTTCACATAAAATATTTTTGGAAATTTTTTGTTTTATTTAGAGCAATTTATTGCTAAAGGCGAAAATTTTTTATCCCATAATCATTTTTAGGTGTAATCAGACTTGGATTAAAATATAATTAAATGTGACATAAATACATATCACATGGGGTAAAAAGTTAGAAGTCCTTAATTATGTATATTTAGTGGCGGAAGTAATAGATAACTGTCCACATATGAGAGCATGTAAAATCTGACATATCAAACAAAAATAAATCTTATCTTACATAAATAAATATAATAAAGAGAAAAAACAAAAGGTAGGTAAAGGTTGATGGATTTATGATGTAAGAAAGCTGCAACTACCTCAATGTCTTGTCATCAATTCCTGCGGTCTACTTTTCTAGTCTTTTCTTTTTCTTTTTTAATTTTTTTCCCAAAATAATATATAAATAAAATTTATAAATTATCCGAGTACCATGTTAGTTTCTAAACTCACTAAACATATTATATAATTCTTATAAACACATATGGTATAAATACAATGCATAAATAACAATATAAAAATAATATAATATTTTTAATAAATTTAATATAAATTTTAATTACAAGTATTATTTACTTAATTTGGAAAAATTGCAGGTGATAGTTTAGAACTAAACTCTTGTATATATATTATAAAAAATATATTATTTGAGTTGGATGTGATATGGCCAAAAGTAGAGTGATGGTGAGAAGTGGACAAAGGAAATTTCCATCTAGAAGGCCTAGGGATAATTTTGGAACTCAAGTTGCGTCCATTTTCATTCCTCAAAAAAAATTAAAACATAAAAAAAAAATAATTCATGCTATCAATACAATAGGGATAGAATTGGACTGCAAGTATAACTTGTGCGCAATTTTAGACCATTTGATTAAAAATGAAATTTTAATCTGACGGTAGAAAATGATGTGCATCCAAGTGAAAAAGGTAGCACCAGATTATTACTTGTATTAATATTAAATGTCAACCCCTGATAAATAATTGGTAATTTACCTACCTAACTAATTAGTAATTACACCAGAAGATAACGTTTCCATCACTATTTCCGGTTTCTATCACTAGTCCCCTGACATTACTTGTTTCTTTAGCTTATCTAGTTTGGAAAAGATTGCCTTTGGTCACGGAAAGTTATGGATCCACAACTACAAAAAATCAAAAAGGGTTTTATAATTAATAATTTGATAAAACTCGAGGATAAATAAGGGTATATTTGATTAAAAAAACTTTTATTTAAATTTGATTTAAATAAATTATATAAATCAAACCAATAATACATTAAAATTTATAAAGTGCCCATGTGGCTATGCCTTTTCTTGCATTTCTCGCTCTCTTCCGCAAGGTGCATAATTATTGATAATTTTCCTTTGAAATTTATTCTTAAGTCAAAATCTTCAATAAAGAGAAAATAAAAGAAAAATGCAAATATTAAAAACCGAGAATTATTGTATTATATATATATATATATATATATATATATATATATATATATAGGATAATTGAACTCCGTTTAGATTATAATTTATTTTATTTTAAAATCCGAAAATATATATGGTTATCGATTATATAGCATTCACAATCTTTTCTTGAAATTGTTTCTATTTTCAAAAAATACTTGAAAATCTAATTATACATAAACAACGTCACAAAAGTAGATGTCCATTTGTAATATAGCATTATTTATCAACTTTTCCATAAATGGAGAAAGGCTTATGTGATTAATTGTAAACAATAAACTTTTCGCATTTTAACCATTAAATCAACAAACAATATCATTTAAAATATGATATAATAATAAAAAATAAAAATCATCTTATATAGATTAAGTATTTATATATGATACTTTTTTTTTATCTTTGTATTATTATATCGCATTTTAAATAATATTATTAACTGATTTAATGGTCAAAAGTAAACAGTAATAAATATAAAAAATAACCATGGATATTATTGGGAAATGAGAAGTATTATTTTGAAAATAAATAAGGAAAAACATAATCAAGAAATTAATTTAATAAATAATAAGAAGTCCAAAAAGAAGGGACAAATAAGCAAAAAGTTGGGTAGAGTTTGGTAGATAATGTGATGTTAGAAGATGCAACTGCCTTTGCTTTCCTTTTATCATATATTTATCTTTTACTTAATATCATTATAATTTTCTTTTTCACTTTTTTGTTAAGATAAGGACTATAACTATATTGTATAAAATATGATGTGGCCAAGAAAAGGAAAGGACATAATTAAAACTTATAAACCCTTAATTCGCCCCAAAATTTTCATCCATTATTTATTTATTTATTTATTTATATATCATATAACGTAATAAACTGGTTCACCTAATTTGGTCATTCCTAACAAATTTTAGATTTGAAAGTGCTTCCTTTTCTGGAGCCAAACTTCTTTCCAAGTTGACCAAAAATAATAATAACCATTAGCTAACTGATTGTGACATTCTCTCTCTCTCTATATATATAGTATTCAATCCGACTTTTTAAGTATATAGAAACGATTAATTTTTTAAATCTATAATTGAATATAATTTTTTTAATAATATATGTTTTATACTTTAACCAGCAACTATTAGTGTTAAGATAATATTTTCTAATTATTGAGCAAAAATCATAATGTGTTATTTAAAAATATCTCTCTTTTTAAGAATTATGTTTTTGTTTGAATAATTTGCATTTTCTTGTTTGGAAATGGATTTTACTATTCCATAATATTTTAAGCTAGAGCAAATCATGACTTGCCATAAGAATTGTGGCTAAAACTCAAATTAAATTAATACAAAATTAGACACCCTTAAGCCGAAATTTAGGATCTACATTGTAAAACCTTGTATTTAATATTATCAAGGATAGAGCAATACTTGGCAATCATGTAAAAAGGAGTAAAATAAAATAAATACGAAAAATGGAAGAAATTTAAAAATTAAATAGATTTCAAAAACCAAATCTATGCTAAAGTAAAGGTTGGCAGCAGTAGTTGGAATTTGATTTGTTAAATTATGATGGCCATATGAAATGGGCCTCCATTTTTTAACTAAATGGGCCTTTATCTATTACATTATAAAAGAATAAAGCCCACATTATTTTCTTTTATATTTGCCTTAGGTAAAAAAAAAAAAAAATCTATATTTGTCTTTAAAATATTGCAAATGGCTTATAAAGCAAATTTATACTATTTTCAATACTTTAAGGTCATTGTTTTAAAAAACAAAACTTCAAAAAAAAATTTTTTACCATTTTTAATATTTTAATTGTAAATTTAACCTTTATTTTATGAAAAAATGAAGTTATATTTAATTTAATAATTTGAAAATAATTCAATCAGAATGTTGCAAAAATTAAAAATATATGAATTTGATAAAAAAACTTGAATTGATCGGATACGAATCTGAAGTTATCCAATTTAAAATGAGGAATTTACATAAAATACCCCTTTTTTACTTTTACTTTTTAAAAATATATTCATCAATTTTTAAATTTTGAAGATACCTTTTTTTTAATTTTACGTTTTTAAAAATACCCCTTTTAGTCTTTTACCAACTGCATGTTCATCTTCTTTTTCTTCGCCACCAATAGACCGCTGCATCTTCACCCCTAATGTTTCATCACTGAAATCTACACCAAAAATTCTATAACCATTAATTACTAAATCTTATTTAGCTAGATGAAGATGCAACAGAAGTAACTCATCCATGGTGATTGGTAGGCTTCAGTTTTGCATCTCCTGCAAAATCGATTTTATGGAAGCTTGGACAAGTATGGCTGTGGCCAACACAACAAATAACAGAGAGCAACACCTGCGTGGAGATTACAAAAGCATGAAACATCGACGGAAGCCCCTTAAGATGATACTCGGGACTGGATTACCGCCGCTGTCGGATTTGCAGGAAAGGAGTTTTACAACAACTCCGGCCGCTAAGGATCGAACCGAGCAAGATCAATTTCATAACTCCGGCGTGGTTGTTTATGATTGCAAGCTGAATATTAATCACTAAATTCTATTACCATTAATTATTATATATCTATCACAACTCGTGATCTATAAGATACTTGAGAAACAAAATCACTAAATTCAATGCAATCTTTGTCAAGACATGGAGGACCTCGTTTCAACTGTATTCTATCGTATAAAGCAGTCAACCCGTCCACACTGCATTGCTTTTATTGCGAACAGGGCAACATGAAGGCCAAGATAATGGATGGTGTTGTTTTTGAAGGTCACCAAATCCATTTAAATATGGATTTTGACGATTATTTGATGCTGTTCATTTTGTAGTTATCACAAACAACTTCATTATTATTTTGTATGCTTTAATTTTTGGCAATTTCTTCATTTCTAATCTTATCCTTCAAACTGACATTTTCTTTGTTTTGTTGGGGTTTTCAGAAAATGATATTTATAATTTTATATTAAATAAGATTTCAATTTCCACCCATTTTTAAATTCATCTGGTGTTATCACTGCGTTTATTAAGATATTCATGATTTCTTAAGTAACCTTTTGCTATTAGGAGCCACCATGGATTGATGGAGTTTACTCTTATTAACTATCTTTATATTCCATTAACAACTCTACTCATCATATTCATATTACTCAGCCTCTCACCATATTGTTCATGTGTAAACGTTACAAATAAGATAAAAGTAAACTTCTATAAAAAAAAAAAAAAACAAGAGAGAGAAAACGATTAATTTATTTACAAATAGTTTTCTAGATATTAGTTTGGTGTTAGGATATTTGCAAATTTCATTGCTACATCGACCTTTTAATTTTATTTTCTTTATTTTTTTTAATCTTTGAATTATAACAAATTTCGTTTGCTTTGTTATCTTAAATGCGGTATATCAAGTATCTCATCGAATATATAAAAAAATAGAAGAATATTTCAATTTTAAAATTTGGTATACCAGATATATCAAAAAATAAAATAGGATTTTCATTCTGTTCTTTGGTATACCGGCTGGTATACCATTCGACATATCAAGTATACCGGCCGGTATACCGAATTTTAGAACAAAATTTTCATTCTGAAATTTGGTATACCGGATGGTATACCACGTATACCAGCAGGTATACCAAATTTTAAAATAGGATTTTTCATTTAGTTATTTGGTATACCGGCCGGTATACCTCATATACCGTCCAGTATACAAAATTTTAGAATATAATTTTCATTTAGTTATTTGGTATACCGGCCGGTATACCTCGTATACCGTCCAGTACACCAAATTTTAGAATATGATTTTTATTATATTCTTTGGTATATCGTCCGGTATATCGGTGGATATATCTAGTGTACCATTCGATATACCATTAGATGGTATATCAAAATTCAGAATTTTAATTATATTGTGCATTTGAAAAAATTTAAATAAAAATATTTTAAAACAATAATTTATACTCCAATCCTCATGTTTGAATTGGTCAAAAACCACAAATTTCACAACCATCCTCAACAAGATAATTGCAATTGAAAGATCCATTTTACCTTACAAATTACAATCAATTTCATATTTGAAAATTAACTTACATATATTGCCAAAATAATAATGCATTATTGGCGCCCTATGCATATTCTTTTAATTCCACAGCTATTACGTTATCCCTTTCAATTCATTCCAGTAACTGTATATTTGTTGAAGAAGCTGATATGCAGGCCTCTTAGCATGCATTTCGGAAACTCAAAATTTAAATTTCCACCTAAGATGCAACCTAACCATGACATGTTGAACGCTATTTTGCCTTAATATCTTCATTTTTGCCAGCATACCATCAAGGTGTACTTCCCTATAGAAAAAAACTTAATAAACAATGTACAAACCTAAAAGATGAGGAATTTGACCTTGCGAATTTTCTCCATCATCAATTGATTTCCCATACTGCATTATTTGCTCCCCTGATTGCACTGCAGAAGACTATTCCATGATAAAGCTAAAATTCTCAGCTCAATGAGAAAAGATTTTCTAAGAAACTAAAAGGTAATATACACATGATGCAGCAAAACACACCCGCACATACTTTGTCATAAATGCAATATACTTTAAAAGCCAGCATACAACTAGTAGGTGCATATAACGAACAGTTTAAATAGATTTCCAATAAGACTCAATTAACCATAAACAATCATTAACATAGCTAAAATGATATCTACAGCTATAACAAACATGATGCCATTTAAATGAGTATTTTAGTATACATACCACAAGCTCCTGAAGTAAAGTCCGAAGCATATTTTCTAACAGTTGGTTCTCATCTTGGGCCAACTTTGTTTGCCTCTGTCCATTTAACAAATATATCAATTAAACAAAAATAGACTGCGCAACAAGCAGGGAAAAATAAACCAGCAAAATCATTGAAAGTTGAAGAACCTTTGTGAAGGATGTTAATATACTTTGAAGCTATCAACATATGCACATTGGAGAGGAAGAGGAGAGAAAGAGTTTGAGTTAAATGTTATATTTTAAAAAAGTGGTATTTTAAAAATAGAAATTTAAAAAAAGGTATTTTTAAAAGGGAAAAAAAGGGTATTTTTGGAGGGAGAACCTTTTTTTTTTTGGGTCTTTTTGTGAAACTCACATCTAAAATTGACACAAACCGATCCAACTAAGCCTCTTTGAACCCATAACTTAAAATACTTGAGGGACTAATGGGCTTCATCCACCTCTATTGGGCAAAGATTCCAATTTAGAGGCCTTTGTGGACCCGTTCTGGAAATGCAAGCAAACATGAAAAGCTCCTTTTATTGGCTGATGCATCCAACTTCGCCCTCTAATTCTATCAAGAAGTTCGGTAAATAAGGTTTATTTTACCTTCATAAAAAATCACATTATTAGGCCTTTTATACTAAAACCTACGCAGTAAAAAGAATTTTCATGAAAAAATTGTTTCCATTTTGCCATTAGTATAGTGACTTTGAAGGTCAATCACTCAAGGAAAATGTCAAAAAAAAAAAAAAATCCACCGCAAACTACTATTCTTTAAGTGAAACAAATGTATTATTAAAAAAAGAATCACATATAGTAATGTTGAAAATTCGATTACGTTCCCTATTATAAAAATTTGAATTTCACCTTACCCACCTCCAAAAATAGATTATATTTAAAAAAAAGTACTGTTAAAGAAAAAGTTAACTTCCAAAAAATAACATAGTGCAGTATGTTATGAAAAACCATAAAAAAATCACAAACTAAATTATAAAAGTATAACATTATTAGAGTTTTAAATCATCTAATACAAACATCAAAAACCTCTAAAATTAGACGACCAAACTTAAAAACGATCTAACATATTAATTATATAAGAAGATAATCTAATATATATTCAAAGTAGGCCGAAGGTATAATTTGCCTCTAAAACTTTTTAAAAAAAGTAAAAGTAATTTATCTCTTAAAATTTGTTTTGGTGCAATGTTATCATTCAAATTTGCAAGTTGGGCCTATTTAACCTTTAAATAGATGGGGCTGTTAGTTTAACTTTTTTCCGCTGAAAATAACAATGACATGCTAGCTCACGCGACGTCAGATTCCAAGTGGTGTTAGAATGCCACATGGCAGTCATGTGACCCTTAAATGGTAGTAAAAATTTTTTATCCACTTTATTCATTATGTTTCTCTCTTGTGATAAAAACCTTTATTTCTTTCGCCTTCCCTATTCCCATTTGACCTCACCGGAAAACCTAACCATTTGAAGATTCAATCTAACCTCTCCAAAATACATAAGCTACAAGAAAAATATTTTTTAACAAGGAAAATTCAATCGTTAAAAGTTAAAATTCAGTCGTTAAAATATTATAACAACCGAAAAAATCCAATCGTCACTGATCGTTAAAAGCTCCATCATTAATAGTGTAGACGACCGGATATCAATCCGATCGTTAAAGTTATTAACGACCAGAACAAATCCAGACATTAAATATAAATTTTTAACGACTAAATTTTCCTTCGCTAATTGTGTTTTGGTTTTAACGAAGAAAATTTCTGTCGTTAAAAAAACTATTTTAACGGCCGATTTCTCCATTCGTTAATTGTTTACCACTTTCAGCGAAGGAAAATCTGGTCATAAAAATTAACTTATAACGACCAAAAATTTCCTTCGCGGATTGTTTATATCTTTTAACAAAAGAAAATCCGGTCGTTAATAATTACAAATGACGACCGGATTTTCCATCGCTAAATGTACATCTGATAATTAATATAAACAATTTTATTTAAATATTTCACGTACACCACATTCACACTCCGACACATACATACATATCCAAAAGTATAATAAATACTCTTTTCATAAATTGCAAAAAACTAATTACAAATTATAGCAATATTTCGAAATTGTTTAACATTCTATTTGTCATATATAAATTTATTTAAAAAAATAGCTCCTTGCTATACCAACATCTATCTAGCTAGAATTTTCAAAAAAATAAATAATGAGCATCAAATCTTCATTGTCCATTGATCAAAAAACTTGTAAACATAAATTTATAATTAATATTCATTTATAAAGGCAGTAGATCAAATGGCTAAGAAAGTAAAAAAATAATAATAAGTTTAATAATATATTAACAACATATTATCATATTGCAAATCAAACAGAATGAAAATTTATGTAGAAAGACTACAGAAAATACATATAAAATGCAATCACAATCATAAAACAAGAAATTATTAATATTTCAAAAAACATACATATGACGCCATATACTTTAAAAATATTATAGAATTTTTTATACTCTGGAACATATTTACTTACCTATTAAATGTTTCACTCTGCTTGGGATTCACTTGAAGATGGTGATGCATGATGCATATTAGATTGTTTACCAAAAATTGCAGCTTCAAGTCATGCGAATTTACTATCATAAACTTTGATTTTTCTTTTCAATTCTATATTTTCTTCTTCAACTTTATGTCATAAGCAACAATAAAAACCTAGTAATGCAGCAATTTTAGTTGTAGAACTATGCTTCACGGAGACACAGCATACCTTGTAGAGGTTTAAAGTCTCTATTGATAGCTTGGCAGAATCATACCATGCACGCCTGCTCACCACTTGAACAATTTATGTTTGAAGTAAAGGCCTAACCAGATGTTTCTTCCCAAGTGAAGTACGCAGGAGTATCCTAGCAAAGGCCGGAACCACCTCTCTTGATAAGCTTAACGTTTAGCATTACCAAAGCTTTTATCGTCACCTGGGTGATGAACAGACACATAGGAAAATTAGAAAGTCAATTAGATGCCCAAATGAAAACTGCCCTCAGTCATTATCAGGTAATCAATTGTAAAGTTTCTGTCTTGGCTTAAAATTGTAAGCTTAGTGGACACCAACCTATAAAGATATCAAAAATAAAAAAAAAAAGACTAGCCACTCAAGTATACTTGAATGAAATGTATACGATTGCTAGAGTTTCAGTAACTTTCTGTCTTGACTTAAAATTCCTTTCTTTTAAGTTCTTTTTAAATCCTTCTTAAAGTTAAAGGAGATGGAAAACAAAATAAAGCAGGCACATCAGTACATAACAAGTATAACAGATAGCATAAACAGATGTTTGCAAACACCAAAAGATAAAATAAATTACAATTCCCAAATTTATGGCAAACCTAGACCGTCCATCTTTGACATATTCCAGCACACAAGAGAGAGATGGGCTGATTTTTCCTTTTTTTATAACTACATCACATAATTTCAGTTGTTGATAATGCAATGCTAGGAAGGTACCAAGAAATTTAACTGACATTGAAAGAATTTATTGATGATTGAAGTCTTTGTGCAGCCATCAGAGCAAGTAAGCCACCATCATCATGTCCAACAAGCACTACCGAAGAAAACCCCATCTCTGAATAGAAAGTAAGAAGCAAGTCAACCTAAAACAACAAACAGGATACAGAGTCATAAATCAATCAAGTATCCCAATAGAAGGAAGAATAGATAAGAACATTGCAAGCAAATATAGAAGCAAGCATTAATATTCCATAAAATTAACAGTATATGAAAGTGCAAAGCAGGATCAAACTACATCATAATTCATAACCTGACTACAGAAATAACAATCAAAATATATGGCAGATGATGGGCAAATCAAACTCAAGGGACATTTTTTTATGAAATTAGGTGCCTCTTGCTTTTTCTAAATCAAACTTACCTATTTTATGTACAAGAAAGCAAGATAATAGTTAAATTCGATCCCTTAATCCAAATTTGACTTAATCAATCCTATGTAGGTGCAGTACTGTAGTCATACGTAGGTTCCTCCTGCTTTTCATAAATGTTTACTTATCTATTTTATGTACAAGAAATCATGACAACAGTTAAATTGGATCCCAAATCCAAATTTGACTCCATCAGTGCTACATGCTATACCAGATTGGTATATTAAATTACCTGAGTTTCAAGCTTATAAGGATTTGGCAATTCTTTATCTTCCCAGTCCTTTCTGCGAAGCCGAGAAGTTAACCCCCAACCAGGCCTGTCAAAGGCAGCAACCATGCAACCAAGCTGTCGAGCAAGATGCCCCATCACATGCCTCCATGAGAAGACTCCTCCGCCAAAGCCATAGACAAGAACAATTCTGCATTGGCCACTTTCCTACACATCTAAATCAGGGTATGCAAAATCGGCTTTATTTATTTCATTCTCCTCAGCTACAGCATCCAGATTCAAGACAGGAATTTCTTCAAAAAGGATAGGAGAAGTTGGAGAAGATTCTAACAATGGGGCATATAGTGTAGAACTGTGAAACTGATTGCTATAACTCCTATGGATATTATTTTTGGCTTTCACTAATAGATTGGGAGGCTGCCTCTCAAGTTTTAGCCTTCCTACTGACATCTTTGGTGAGGTACAGCTAGGAGGCTTAAGAAAAGCGGTGGAAGATAAGGATCGAGGGGGAGAACCAGGCAAGCAGAGCTTGTAGTGAATTGTAAGCCCTTGGAATGTAAATATACTCTTTATATAATCGTCGCTGCCACCACACTGCTGTCATTGTTGCAACCACCACTAGACCGTCGTCGCTGCCGCCACCACCGCCACTGCCAGCACCACTAGACTATCACTGTTGCCGCCACCAAACTGCTGCCACCACCACTACAGCCGCTGTCATCACCACACCACCGCCACTACCACACTACTGCCACCACCACCACAGCTAGTGCTATCGTCACCACCGACATCGCTACTGCCGTCACCACCATCGTCACCACCACTACCGTTGTCATCACCACCGTCGTTGCCGCCACCACCACCATTGCCGCCACCGCCATCACCTCTACCGCTGTTGCCGCCACCAATACCACAATGCCACTTTCATCGCCACCACTTCTGTCGCCGCCACCACCGAAATAATTATCATAATATACATGAATAATTAAAAAAAATATATACATGAATAATTAAAAAAGTATGATATAATTTTTAAATATATAAAAAAGTTTTTTAAAAAATAAATAATAAAAACTGAAAATAGTTTTTAAATTTTAAAAAATAAAAAATCTAGAACTTTACCAAACGCACCCTTAGTTTCTCTATTAAAATCTTTTTTAGAATTTTTATTCTCTTATTAATATAACTAAACAATAATAATAAATTTTTAACCATCATTTAGTATGGGATAGGAAATTAGAAAACTTTGACATTTTTCCTTTGCGTTTAAAATTTTTACGCATCTCACATGAAATAACAAAAGAGAATTCTTTTGTTTTTTAGGAGCAACAAAAGATAGAATTCTTAATAATTATTATTTATGTAGTGGGCCGCATTTGGCCCAAAAGAGGAAAAGAGGACAAATCCTAAATTCAATTGAGCAAGGAAGTCGGTCATATCCAAAATAAAGTCCAGACTTAAGGGAGGCCCTCTGATTGAAAGCATCAAGCATGGCTGCTCCAATTTTGGCGGGAGACCAATGTTGTTAAAATCGAATCAATTGGTCAGACTGGTTCAACCACGAACCTAAAGATAAAATGGTTTGGGTCAATTAAAAAATCAAATTAGTAAAGAAACTGGTATAAATTATAGGGGTGTGCAGGGTGAACCCGACCCAAACCCGAAGTTTATATATTTTCCTTATCCGATCCTACCCTACATAAATATTAGGCCCCTACCCGAAACAACCCAATATTTTTTGGGCCCGGACCACAAACAACCCGATTAACCTGAAATTAATTTTTTTAATTTACATATTTAAATTAAAATCCTAAATTAATACAAATAAATAATATTAAATACCATAAAAAATATTTTAAAAATAAAACAAACTAACAATTTCAAAATTACATTAAACATATATTATATATTAATTAATATTATAGAAAAATTATAATTTTTTATTTATATATTAAAAATTCGGGTTTGTTCGGGTTTCACACCGATCCGAAACCCAATTAACATCCACTATAATAACCGAACCGATCCAAACAAACCAACTAACTCCATCCGAATGTATCAGGTCGGGTCGGTTTTTGCACACCCCTAATAAATTGGGTACCGGAGAACCGGCTCAGAACAGCGGTTTGTTTAAAAAACTATGTTCTTTTAAATTTGTTTTCAATTAATAAAACAACAGCAATTTCTTTTAAAAAAATAACAAAAACCCCTAAATCCATCCCACTTATTCTTATTCTTCTCGACATCTGAATTAGAAACACAGCCTCCCCTCTCAGCAGCTACCATCGCCATATCCAGATTATAAAAATATTCAGAACAAAATGGCAATTTCTTAATGCTTAATCACAAGCTCACTTACACTTCACTATGGTCTCCTCATAGACATGTTCCTAAGAATTTGAAGGTTAATTGCTAGTGCGGAACTACTACAGGAGAAAGCCATCGGAAGAAAATATATAATAGCCCCTCATGAAATGTGTACTCATGCTGTGAAATCTAGACCCAAAACCCATGCCCACTTAGAATTCTCCAAATAAAGAAACCCAATGGCGTTGTCTAAACATAATTAAATAGATGGATGGGAGTTCAATGAGTTTGCTATTATGCATACAATCATAATATGTCCCTAACATCAAGAGGCAGCCCATAAAACAAAAGCAGAGTACATTGAGAAATATGCAATGTAAAGCAGCATGCAAAACGAATAACCCATCGCACCTCTTTAGAGTTTAGAGATTCTTAGCCGTCACATGGTGAGGGCACTCAAACTCAATAGATGTCAACACAACAATTCAATTGGGTGACGGACCATAAGACAAAAGAAAAACCAATGTTATTAAACCGGATGGTCAGACAGCTTTAACCTCAAACTAGCAATTGATCCGCCTTGGTTCAATGGATGAATCGGAAATCAAATTGAGTTGAACTAGAAAAATTAGTTTTTATCCAAGATATCCATACAATACTTTTTTTGCTGGAAAAAAATAAAATATGAATATAAAGATAAAATAATTGAAATTTAAGAAATTTTGATGAATTTTTTTATGAATAAATAAAAATTATAATTTATATTTGATAATTTTTTTTAATATTTGTAATTTTTTACTATTTTTATCTCAAATTTTTATTATAAATATTGAATGACTTAAAAATGGTGCCTTATAATTAATGTTTGATGATAGATATATTTTTTAAAGTCTTTTTTATTTTCTTATATAATATATTTTTATAATATTTATATAAAATAATAAAAAAGAAAAATTTGATCGAATCCAGTTGAATCACGACACCTTTGTCTATCCAGTTATTTATGCAGTCTGATTTTATTATCATTGAGAAAAACAAAACTAAAAAATAACCTTGATACAGAGCCCATTTATTTTCTTGTTCTGTCCAGGAAATGAAGAAAAAAAATGCATATGAAAAATGGGCTTCATCCGTTACATTTGAAAAAGCCATTTTGTTTGTTAAGCCTTTCCCGAAGTACTTTGCTTATGGAGCCATCCATCTCATAGTATCAATTTGTGTTTTTTCAATATAAATTAAACTTTTATTAATGTAATAAATAATGCATCTGTAAAATATAAATGAGATTATAAAATTAAAAAGTATACAAGATGTGTGAAAATAATAAAATTATTAAAATATATGTTTGAATTTTTTTGACGAAAATAATTGATAACGGTAATATGATAAGAACAACTAACTTTTAGCAAAAAGACTAGTTTCATCAGTTGTCTATATTGTCAAATAATTTTCGACACGAGAATGATACCTTTTATTCAAAAAATGAAATGAAAATTTCAATAGAGAAAAAATAGCAATCTCTACATTAAAAGGAAAAACTCTACATAACAAAAATTTAAATTGCATTCAATATTAGCTAAACAAATTAAATTTAAAAAAAAAACACATAAATAAGATTTGACCAAACACAAAAATCAAAATTTTCTTATTTGAGTTAATTAAAATAAAAGTACAAAAAAAATAAAACATGAATTAAAATGATGAATAAAAATCAGAAATTCAATTTCATACCAATCCGAAAATCATTATAGAGAAGTTTGAAAAAAATGAAAAAAAAACATAAATTTAAACAAAAAAAAAGAGAAAAATGAAAAAAAAAAGATTTGTTGTCTGTAGATGGAATGACAGTATCTCTAAAATTAAATTAAAAAGATAAAAAAAAAAATTAAATTTAAAGAAAAAAAAAGGTTAGGGTTTAGAGAAGATTTTGTTTATATTGTTAATTTGTTCATTCCCTTTTGATTTTTGAATCACATCTGTACAAATATTCCAATCTTTACATAAGTATATAATTAGGAAATACATCTTGTTTAAAAAATAAGATTTAGGCATTTTTTATAACAACCGGAATATAATGGGTTCGGATGCACTCATTACTCTGTCAATATTTATCCTAATCAATTTAGGATAATCAATTCCAAATTCAAAAAGGAAGAATAGTTCTAATAGGGTTGACTTCAAAAAATCTCTATTTAAAGGGGATTAGAAAATCTAATTGAGATTACTAACACTATCGTAAATTTTGGTTCACATGTCAAAATCCTCTTCTCTTATTCTGCCTTTCTCGTTTCTCAAGGGGCTTTTAGATTATGGATTCATTGTCTTTTTTTCGATGTAACTGCTTGTGATTAAAGACCTAGCCAGTGACGTAAAAACAAGAGATCCTATGCTTCCGCTTTTCTCAACGGATTCTACGCTATAAGAGGTAAATATGTTTACCCTCGTTTATTAAATTAATGTGCACTAGAATCCTAACATTGGTATCAAAGCTTTTATTTTTTCATTCTAGCATATTTTCTTTTGATCTATAATTTATATATAAATTGGTAGATTTAAATAAGCTGTATGAACACTCATAAAATTGTTATATTTTGTGTTCTTGGTATATTTTTAGAATATTTTTTTCGTGTATGTATACATAGAAAATTGGGTAAAAAGTCCGTAACAATAAATTGAAAGTAGATATTTTTAAATTTTAACCTTACCATCGAATTTCTGGACCCCAAAAGCCCCCCACCAGAAGGAAAAACGGTAGCCAAAAATGCCTCTAAAGTGGCACATGGTGTGCACACGCCACCTACACTGGGTGCATGTCCCTCACGCATGTGGCCACCTGTCAACATGTGTCAAGAATGATACCTTTCATTGTGGAAGAAAAGAGTTGTAGTATACTTTTAGGTATAATTTGGCATGTATATACTCAGCTAATAATAGTAAGATATGACTATATCTTGGATTGTTATTGTATGAATGATTATTATTATTATGTCAGTAAATGATTATGATTGGTATGCAATTTATGAAATGTTATGTATCTGTTGAATATGATGAATTATTGTGTCTCTTGGAGGCTGTATATTGTTTGATTTTTCAAGAGGTCAATGAGTGGGTAGTCGTTATGCTGTTCAAATTTTCGATGACTTGTGTTTGTATAAGATTGGTTATCGATGAAAAAAAAAACAAATTTCAGGCAAATCGTTTAAGTTTATATCGAAAAAAACTGTTTTGTTAAGGGTGTTATACGAACATAGTCCAGGTGCACGACACAAAACCGGCAATATAAACATCTCTTTATTGAAAGCACATGCAAGAGAGTTTTTAGCTATTGTGTATTTGAGTAATCCAATTAAATCAAATGGGCACCGAGGCATGAAAGGATTTGATGAATAGTAATTTGAGTTTATTTGGATTTATTCAATACATAAAGGCCCACATCACAAGTAATGTTATGAGGCCCTTAATTTGATTAAGATTAAATTAAGAATGTGTATTTCCTATATGGTGTGCAAGAAGAATATACAACTATTTTCTTCCACTATCAATGTTATTAAAATCATTCTAACACGTGGATCATTGTGGTTGTGCCACCTGTCAAATATAATCTCTCTCAACTCAGCTTTATTGAAAGATACATCACTAATAGGTATTTATAGGCTTTCTGTACAATATCAAAATAGAAAATTTTTTCCCTTGTACTATAAACAAAAGCAAAACTTCTAAAAAAACCACTGAAATTTTTAATTAGGAGAAATTCATTTATGATAAAATTAAAACTAAATTACAAATTACATATAAAATCAAATCCGATTAATATAGCTTGCTCCTTAAAAAAAAAATTAACTCTTTTATTTTTTATTGTCAGTCACATTGGTGGTGCAAGTTTTAATATAGGATTTGATTTTAATTAGGCATCCTAAGTGCTTTTGTCACATTTCGGGGGTTACTAGATTTTAAGGTTTTTTTTATGCAATATTTCTATATTTTTAGAAATTGATGTTGCATCCTTATAATTTTTGAATTATTATTTTATGTTCAACATAAATGAAACTAATAAAATTTGAAATGTGTGCTACATTATTTTGTGTGAATTTTTTTTAAATTGATTTCATGCAAAATTAATAGAGTGTGTCCTTTTAATTCGCAACAATCCCCATTTTAAATTGAATTTAATGTGAGTAATTTAAAAAATATATAAATTTAATATTAAAATGTAAACATTTATATTAAAATTCAGAAATATAGCAATCCCAGTTTTTTAAAACTGAAATACTTAGTTTTTATTTATTCAAAAATCAAAACAATAATCCTTCACAAATGCTGCGATTGGACTCTGGATCCCCGTGTGCATAGTACTGTCTTTGCCCTTTGCTCCTTTTCTTTTCAATCCCAAAGGCAAAAGCCTACGGTAACAAAAGAAAGTGCTTTCATATTAATTTTCTAACTTTTTGCTTATTATTTAGTTATTTTCTTAAATAGTTAAAATCATAATATATGCTAACACGTGGACCATTGTGGTTGTACCACCTGTCAACATGCGTCAAGAATGATACCTTTCATTCAAAAAAAATAAATGAAAATTTCATTAAAGAAAAGATAGCAATCTCTACATTAAAAGGAAAAACTTACATAACAAAAATTTAAATTGTATTCAATATTTAACTAAATAAATTAAATTTAAAAAAAATACATAAATAAGATTGACCAAACATAAAAATCAAAAGTTTCTTATTTGAGTTAATTAAAATAAAAGTACAAAAGAAAATCAAACATAGATTAAAATAACTAATAAAAATCAGAAATTCAATTTCATACCGATCCGAAAACGATTTATAAAGAAATTTGAAAAAAATACAAAAAAATTGAAAACATAAAATTTAAATTAAAAAAAGAAGAGAAAGATGAAGGAAAAAAAACTACTGCTTGTATATGGATTGAGGATAACTTCAAATTTAAATGAAAAAGATAAAAAAATATTAAATTTAAAGAAAAAAAGAGATTAGGGTTTAGAGAAGATTTGCTTATATTGTTAATTTCTTCATTTCCTTTTGATTTTTGGATCACATCTGTACAAATATTCCAACCTTTACATAAGCATATAATTACGGAATATTTTTTTTTTTGAAAATATATAATTACGGAATATGATATTTCAGGAAATGAAAAAGGTCAAAAAATAATAAATAATTAGTTTTGGCTTTCACATTTCTAAAGAAAATGAAAATTTGATTTAAAAAAAAAAACAAAAAACACTCTAAGCTTATTCGATGATTAAGCCGGATTAAAATAATTTATGTCCCGCGGATTGGTCTGATACTCTGATGTGGAGCCCTTCATTCTTTATGATGACGTGTCAAACTAAAGTCCATCATGAATTATGGACAACTGAATCTAATGAATTCCGTCTGCTACACACAGAATTTATAAACAAATCACGCGCCTATAGTAATCCTTTTATAGTTGCTGTATCACCATGACACGCGGCGTACAAATATCATCACAGAACATAAGTCGAAGTTCTACAATTATAATAATACTACAAGACACGCCCAATAATACCTTTAAAAACATTTTTTTACAGGCTGTCGAAAAATCTTTGTCACTGTTAGTGACCCAAGAAAACACCGCTCTCTCACTTCTCTGCTGGCCTTCTCGCTTTCTCCCTGCCAACACACCAGACAAAACCCTACCATAAATAAAAAATACTTTCTCTTGAACCCAAAATTGACAATCAAAACCCTAATTTTCTCTCTCCCTTTCCATTTGTACCCAAAATAATAATAATAATCTTTTTTTCTTCTTCTTCCCGCCTCCACTTGAAGTTTCTCCCTGAAGTGAAAGGAGAAGACGCAAAGTGAAATGCTTGTTAGGGATGCAGAAGCTGTTGCCAAAAAACCCTTCAAGCCCCCTTCTCTGTACTTCCGTTAGTACTTGTTTTCTTGCTCAGCCTTTTAGAAACAAACCCAGTAATTATTCTCACTCTCACTCTGTTAATATTGGGGTTTTTTCTTCTAAACATCGGTTTCTCTCTGTAACCGAAGAATCGGTTTCTTATCTCTCAATGCGAACGGCTGCAGCTTCCGCGTCTGTCGGTGCCGGTGGCGGCTGTTTATCTCTTTCTCGTGGTGTTGCTAGCAAGCCTAATATTGGCCCTCAACTCTCTTCTCGCATTTACAATAGCGCTTGCCGTTGTGCAACTGATAGTGCTATAATTAAAGCTCCATTCCGGGCCTGGTTTGTGGGTAGGCCCGCTTGGTTTTACACGGCGGCAGGTGGCCCTGATGAGTCTGTGACTGCTGCTGCGGCATCGGCGGCTGTTGAAGGACTAAAGGATCTGATGGAGATGGTCAAAAAGAGGAAAGGGGGGAAAAAGGTTCGGAAGAGAAGGAGTGAAGCTGAATAGGCGGCAAAAGGGGTCTGGTGATGTTGTGGGTAATGCTGATTTGTTGACAATTCCTGGAGTGGGGCCAAAAAACTTGAGGAAGTTGGTCGAGAAAGGGTTTAGGGGAATGGCTGAGCTCAAGCAGTTGTATAAGGACAAGGTACTGTTAGCTTTGCATTTATGTGCTAAATGTAGCTTTGCATATGAGGCATTCCAGGAGTGTTTATGGTTGGGGAGAATGAAAAGAGCAAGCTATTTTCTGATGACTGCAAGCCAGAAAAACTGAAATTATGTTTTGAGTTATGTGGTTGATTTTTTAGTAACTGCCCATATTATCTTGAGCAGCCGGACTTCACTTAAAACCAGTTCTTCAGCATCATTATACATTTATATAGGCATGAGCATGGATTCAAGAAAACCTTGATGCAAACTGTTCTGTTAGTGTAGAGTTTTTAGGTTGATTTTAGATTTTAGATCTCTTGCAACACAGCATTTATGAGATGTTGGTTTTATGTATTTTAAATATTAGGATTTAGCTAGTTAGTTGCCTGTAATCAGCAAATTTTGGGATTTATCAGCAGATAACTAGCTTCAGATAAATTAAGCACAACTTTACAGCTAAATGTTAAATGTCAATAGTGGAATCGTAATGTTGTTGTTGTTGTTATATATATTATGTACTGACTTGGATTCTGATTTGCCAATTGCAGTTTCTTGGGAAGTCTAATGAGACAATGGTTGAGTATTTACAGAGTTCTGTGGGTATTATTCACAGAAATCATGCTGAAAGCATAACAGTTTTCATCAAGGAGAGTGTGGATGAAGAGTTGAAGGATGTAAGCACAGATGTGAAAACTGCACAGAAGAAGAGAATCACATTTTGTGTTGAGGGAAATATTAGTGTTGGGAAGACAACTTTTCTTCAGAGAATAGTCCGTGATACATTTGAGCTTCGTGATCTTGTTGAAGTGGTGCCAGAACCCATTGATAAGTGGCAGGATATTGGACCTGACCACTTTAATATACTTGATGCTTTCTATGCAGAGCCACATAGGTATGCCTATACCTTTCAGAATTATGTGTTTGTGACAAGGGTGATGCAGGAGAGAGAGTCATCTGGTGGAGTGAAGCCGCTCAGGTTGATGGAGAGGAGTGTTTTCAGTGACAGAATGGTAAGTCATTTTCTATTTGTCGGAATTGTGTAAGCTTTCGAAATAAATCAAAATCTCGGCCATTCTGTAATAATTCAAGTGCCATAAATTTGTTGATTTAATTTTAATCTGAATTTTCAAGGCATACCCCATTTTTAGTTTGTTCAATATTTTTGTTGCATTTAAGTTTAACTGTAATTAAACATGGACTCGAAACTTTGCAGTTCTTTCTCAATCGGTTGATCCCATCTGAGAGGAACAAAAACCTGATTTTAAAGTTTCAAGGCTGATACTTTTAATCTTCACTGTTACTTGATAAAGGTCTTTGTACGAGCTGTCCATGAAGCAAAGTGGATGAATGAGATGGAGATCAGCATTTATGACTCATGGTTTGATCCAGTTGTCTCAGTTTTGCCTGGGCTTATTCCTGATGGCTTCATCTATCTTAGAGCAAGCCCTGATACTTGCCACAAGAGAATGAAGCTACGAAGGAGAGCAGAAGAGGGTGGAGTCTCCTTGGATTATCTCCGGGACTTGCATGAAAAGCATGAGAGCTGGCTGTTCCCTTTCCAAAGTGGTAATCATGGAGTATTATCCTTTAGTAAGCCACCGCTACAACTGGATGGCACTTTGCATCCTGAGATAAGAGATCGTGTGTTTTATTTGGAAGGCGATCATATGCATTCAAGTATTCAAAAGGTAACATGCATTTTCTTTTTTTCTTTTGTGAAGAAAAAAGGAAAACAGTAACATGTATATTCACTCTCCCCTAAAATTCACATAATTATATAAGAAGCTGGCTCAATTTTTTTTTTTTGGTTATGAGCAGGTGCCTGCCTTGGTTCTTGACTGTGAAGCCAATATTGATTTCAGCAGAGATATTGATGCAAAGGAGCAGTAAGATTTAAATCTCCTACCTTTATAAGTAGAAATAATTTTAGCGATTCCCCTGATTCTATTTAGTATATTTATGACGGTTATGTTTCCCTAAGATTTGCTAATCGTTTTTCCCTTATGAAGCTGGGCTAAGAGTGTTCAATGCACATGTGGTTGCCATGTCTGCAACATTTTATGGCTAAACTTGATGTCATGGCTGCATGGTCAATGAAAACATTAATTAAATTCCACAAACCTTGGATTAAAGAGAGTAGATGCTTTCCTTTGTGGACGCCTAATGCTGGTGGAAATTTTTTGAATATAACTGCTTCTGTGGTATCTGATCACAGAAGCTTTTGTTAATATATTTTTTTATTTTTTTATTTTTTGCCTGGAAGTAGCTATTTGTGGAGGTCTTAAATCGTGTTTAACTGGGTAATTAGTGTGGTTTTACTCTGTTGTTCATCACTTGGTTTATTTGATTACTTTGCGGAGTCAACTTATTGTAAATGATTATGATGTGTACAATTGAATACCATATAAGCAAACAGGGGAAAAGATGTGTATTTTTATGCATTTCTTGTCAAGCTTGTTTTGTTTACTGTTGTACTGATTAGTTGCCTTTCGTTTTGTGAAGCTATGCTCGTCAAGTAGCTGAGTTCTTTAAATACGTGAAGCATTTGAAAGAACTTTCACCTGTGAAACCTGGTGAAGGTGGTGCTGTCAAGGGCAACCAGCGACAGCTCTTGCTTCCTCGCGAAGGGGGATTCTTTATTCCAAATGACAAGAACTTCCCTCAGTCGGCACTTGAATCTTTTGATTTCAGAAGAGCAATGTCATACATGTCCGGTCAGTAGTTTGTTTCTTAGCCTTCATTTTCCAACCCCTGGTCTGTGTAAAGAGTGGCGAATGGCACGTCTGTGGGTGTTGTGTACCCTTGCTGTGTTCTTGTAAAAAAATGTTAACCCCTAGGCCTTAGTTAGATGTAGAAATGCTTGTATGGATTCTAACGTTTGATTTCCGAAGCTCTATTTTGCCTGAAATGGTTGAATTGCAAGGTGTAATAGTAATTTTTACATTTCTCCCTTAGTTTTTCTTCACTACAAAGCACAAAGATAGTTCAGAATTGAAGGTAATTAAAAAGAAGAGGGTTGTACATACAGATCTCCAAGTATGAGATTATAGGGTTGGAAAAGGTTGCCAAGTCTCTAGGGTGTGTTCGGAGATGATTTTATTTTTGATTTTTTATTTTTTTTCTTAAAAATAAAACAAAACATGTTCGGCAAATTTGTTTTCGTTTTTATTTTTGTAAAAATTTAAGAAATAATGTTGGCAACAAAAACAAAAATTAAAAATCTTTAGGGTGTGTTTGGTAACATTTTTTGTTTTTTAAAATTCATAAACTATTTTTAATTTTTGTTATTTGTTTTTCAAAAATTGTTTAAAAACTATTTATTTATTTATTTTTTAAAAAATATTTTAATATCCATTAATACATATTATACATATATATAATCACATTATTAATATTAAATAATAAATATTTAATAAAATTTAAAATATATTATATTAAAAAAATAATAACATGATGGTAGTGATGGTAGCAACTGTAAAAGCGACAATGACGATGGCAGTAGCAGTATTGTGGTGCCAGCAATGGTGGTAGCAACGATAATTTAATGGTGGTGGTGATGACAGTAGTAGAGATGGCAGTACAGTGGTGGTAGTAGCGATAATGGCGACAACAGTAGCAGTGGTGGTAGCGATGATGGCGATGGCAGTAGCAGTGGGCGAAGGTGGCGACAACGATGATGGCAACGGTGTGGTAGTGGTGGTGATGCTAGTAGCAGTGTGGTAGTGGTGGCAAAGATGGCAACGGCAATGATGGTGGCGGTAGTGGTGGCAACAACAGTGATGGTGTAGTGGTGGTGGTGACAGTAGTAGTGTGGTGACGATGGTGATAGCAAAGATGGTAGCTGCAGTGGTGGCAATGGTGGTGGTAGTGGTGGCGGCGGTAGTAGTGGCGGTGGCGGCGGCAGTGGTGGTGGCGGCGGCGGCGACGGTGGCAGTGGTGGTGTGGCGGCGGCGGTATGGCAGTGTGGTGGTGGCGGTAGCAGCAGTGGTGTGGTGGTGGCGGCGGCAATGTGACGGTGGCGGTGGCAACAGTAGTAGTGGCGGTGATGTGGTAGTGGCGGTGGTATTGTGGTGGTAGCGGTGGTGTTGTGGTGGTAGCAGTGGTGATAATAAGGATGAAGTAATTAAATTATTAATACAAACAAAATCATAAAAATGACATTTTAAAGATTTTTAATTTTTGCTTTATTGCTAAAATTACTTCTTAAATTTTTGTAGAAATGAAAACAGAAATAAATTTGCCGAACATGTTTTTATTTTATTTTTAAGAAAAAAATCAAAAATCAAAAACAAAATCATCCTCGAACGCACTCTTAAAATGTAGTTTTTATTATTTTATTTTTATAAAACAATTTAATTATTTTATCCTTATTATCATCATCGCTACCACCATCATACTGCCGTCACTATCACTGCCGCCGCCACCGTTACTGCTACCACCACCAACGTCACTGCCGCCGCCACCGTTACTGCTACCACCACCAACGTCACTGCTACCGCTATCGTCACCACCACCACCACCACCACATTACCACTGTCGCCGCCACCCTACCACCACCATCGCCACCACTGCTGCTGCCATCTTTGCTACCATCATCGCCACCACTGCCACTACTATCTTTGCTACCACCATCGCAACCACATTGTTACTACCGCCACAATCTTTGCCACCACCATTGCCACCACATTGTTACTGTCGCCTAGGGGTGTGCAAAACCTGACCTGACCCGAAAGACCCAATTAACCCGAACCGAACCGACATATTTGGGTGAGGTTAATCGGATATGACGGGTCGGTTCGGATTATAGGATTTTGCTAATTTTGGGTTCGGGTTAAAATCCTTCAAAAACTGACCCGACCGTAACCCGATTAACTTATCTATATAAATTAAAAAACCCTAATTTCCCTACACTTCATCGTTTTTGGTTCTGCAAAATCCCTAATCCCACCCAGCCGCCCTAAAGTCATTTACCCTCTCATCGAGTCACCATCGCCGGTGAACGGCAGCCTCCCTCTCACACGGTCTCCCTCTTGCCTCTTCTCTCTCGTTCTGTCATTTGGCGTTAGCTGCAAAAAGGTATGTCGCTGCCTCTTCTCTGTTCTTATCCACAATCGAAAACCCCGTTTGTGAGTCTCTCATTGCTCTTCAATATATCGATGAGGTTTGGCATGAGGTGCTTATGCTTTGTATATTTGTGGGATAGAAGGAACTTATTTGTTATATTTGTTATAACGTCTATTTTTGCCACTAATTGAGATGCTTTGGTATTGAATTAAGAGAGTACTATGCATTTGTAGTATATATTGCCATCAAAGAATCTAATGGCTGAAAGAAGAAGAAGAAGAAAGAGATTAAATGCCAGGCTCTCCATGTTAAGATTAATTGTTACTAAGATTAGCAAGGTAAATCGATTAGTATTTCTTGCTAGAAATCGAGCCAATAATCAATTTGAAAAATCTTATTGGGTAAAATGGCCGTCATTTTAAAAATTTTGGTTTTTAATTTTTTTTATTATTATCCGAATCAATAACTGAAATTTATAAAGTTTTTTAATGAGATCGAATTAGTTGGATTTGGTTTTCAATTACAATCGAATTATGGTCTCCCTCTGTTTGTCAATTGATGCTGGGCACGGGATGCTCAATAGCTATGACTTCACTAGTGCATAAATTAAGACTTCGCATTTAGTTTTGCAAAGCTATATCTATTACTGTAAGATAAGCTTATCTCTCTCTGTCTTTATCTCTTCTCTTTGGCTTTGGTTGCATAAAGCATTTCTGAATATGAAATGAAACAATTTCCGTCTGAAATTGAACTTAGGTTGTTTTCAAGCAGCTTATATTGAAAAAGGAGTTCGACTCGAGCTACGTTGGGTTCATGAGGGATGGAGCAAAATGGCTGGTGGAGAATATTGATATCAAATTTGTTAATAAGATTAGAAATTAATTATATGATGCAAATCTGGTGGATCTTATTTTTATTTGCAATTGTTTTCAATATATGTATACAAAATTAATTGTTAACACATAATTATTACTGTTGCAAATGATACATATGTAGGACTTGATTATCTGTCAGTTGCTGGCTACGTTGATGCCAATCCAGCACATCTTGTTTTCCTCAAAAGCAGGGAACCCTGAATTGTTTGATTAAAGGAAAGGTATTTGATAAAGTTGTTGTTCTAAGCTACAAATACTAAAACATTTGTAGTTTAAATTCAATTGTTTTCCATTAAGGACTACTGAATTCTTCAAATTGAAATTAAATGCAGTTAGATTGTTTTTGTTAATATGATTAATTATTTTATTATTTTGATTTGCAATATTTATATTTGTATTTGATGTGCAGGGATTTACAAATTGAAGAAATTCGAGAGCGAAGATGACGGCATATTGACTTTTTTGATATATGTTGATATTGTTGATGTTTAATTTGATTTTTGATGTTTATTTGTGGATGTTTATTTTTAATATTGTTGTTAGTGTTTAATTATTATGAAATATATGTTTGTTGTAATTTTTAAATTGTTACTTACTTTGTTGTATTTTTAAAATATTTTTTATTTATATTTAAATTTAAATTTCAGTTTAAATAATTACAAAAGAAAAAGTAAATTTGGATAAATCGAGTGGGTCGGTTCGGGGTCCAAAATTTTTCGGGTTAATCGGGTAGGGGCCCGACTACTAAGTAGGGTAGGGTAGGGTCGGGTGAGGGAAAGTATAAAATTTCGGATGTCAGGTTAATCGGGTTCGGGTCAACCGACCAATGCACACCCTTATTGTCGCCACCATCACCACACCATCATTGTCATCACCGCCATCACTGCCACCGCTGTCGCTGCCATCTTTGCTACCATCATTGCCACCACACTGCTACCGACACCATCAACACCACCACACTGTTGCCACCGCCGCCACCACCACCACCATCGCCACCACGACTACTGCTGTTGCTATCTTGCTACCACCGCAACCGCACTACCATCTCCACTACTGTCACCTCCACCACCACCTGACTATTGTTGTTGCTACCACCACCATACTTCTATTGCCATCACCACCACCACCACCTCTACTGCTGTTTCTATCACCACCATCATATGATAATTTTTTTAATGTAATAGATATTAAATTTTAAATTATATATATGTATAATATGTATTAATGGATATTAGAATATTTTTTAAAAAATAAATAGAAAAACAGTTTTTGAAAAATAAATAACAAAAATTAAAAACGGTTTATGAATTTTAAAAAATAAAAAATAAAAAATGTTACCAAATGCATCTTTAGATTTTTGTTTTTAGTTTTCAATTTTCAATTTTAAAAATATCAAAATTTGAGAGATTCCTTAAAGAAAAAGAAGAAATTACTTTTTTTTTTTTTTCAATTACACCCACAATCATTGCACTCGAACTCTAATGACTATTTGTTCGTTAAAAAAATTTGTAAAAGTAATTTAATTTTTAAATATTATAATTGAAATCCTTTTAATTAGAAAACTATAAAATCGGTATTATAAAATCACTTTAATTAAAAAATCTTAAAATCTGTATTATAAAATCACTTTAATTGAAAAATTATAAAATTTTAGTTGGTATATTGACCATTTGGTGCAGTTAATGTCGATCAAATTGTGCGGAATATATCCAAATTTGTCACTCTTAATATTAAAGTTGGCAACATCAGCTTAAAGCCAAACATTGACAAAGCACACCGTTGTGTTTTTGAATTTATCCATTTTTTATTGAATTTTTAAATTTTTATTTCGTCATATCTAATTTTAAAATTTTTATTTTCAAACACATTAAATTGAAAGCTAATGAATTTAGATAAAATAATAGTATAATTTTAGTATACATTAAGCTCTTAAATTCTCATTTTTATTTTACTCAAGTTTTATTTGAACCAAATATATATTAAAATAAAAATTTTAAAATCAAAAAGAAAAAAAATATATTAATTTAGGAATTCAAAAAATGCCTTTTTACTAAAGTATTTCATATGGAGCTTTAGCTATATATTTTTTTGTTCAAAATTATTTGAGTGACAAAAATTTTGTAAAATATGCCACAAAATATTTTCAAACTAATATAGCACTATGACACTAAAATAATAGTTTTCGTTCAAAATAATTTTCATTGCAGAATTAAAAAAAATTAAATGTAGAAAAAAAATGTTATGCTTAAATTGTTATTAAGATAAAAATCAAACAATTGGGAATAAAATTAATTTGGTTTTTTAATTCATAGGGCTTGCGGAGGGGACAAAAACCATAAAGTAGGAATAACTTACGAACAAATTAGTCAGTAAATAAGTTTGACTAATGTCTGAAACTTAGAGGCCACATCAATAAAGTTCCAATTTTCCAAATTATGGTGAAATTTTTAGAGTAGCTTTTGGTTAGTTGAAAGTAAATTAAAATTAGTCAAGCAATTGATTAAGCATCAATTATAAATGGGATCATTTAAAAATTTTAGTGAGGTCAAAAATATATTAACGAATTAATTTTTTAATGGAATCAATTATTAATAGATTGATTTAAAAATTATAGTAGGGTCAATTTTTTTAAAAATTTTGTGTAAAAATTTGTACATAAAAATGGATATTTTGTGTAAATGAAAAATTGATCAAACCGCTACCAATTTGACAATGTAGAGGCCCAACCAGCCATTTCAATTGGGTTTTGTCCTAGTCATACCAATTTGACCGGTATAATGACCAGTTCCTTGATTTTTTGGTAGAACCGGTTGCTCTAAACTTTAAACCCTTGATAAAATCCACCAAAATTAGCAAGCAATAACTTCGCGGTCAGCAATTCACTGTTTCTATTGTTTTAAAAAAATTAGCAATGAAAAAATAAATAAAAAATCACCCATTTCTCTTTAAATTGGAAATAAGGTACCAAATGGTCCCTTTTAAATTGCAACTAAATTTTAGATTTTATACATAATTATTCCCCGGTGAATAGTAAAGATTGGGGTCAGGCTGGTTTAAATAAATTAAAATTTGAAACCAAACTGAAAATACTGGTATTTCTGGTACACAACGTATATCTACAATGAATGCCAACCTTTTCTCCTGTACATGAGACTTCACACAATGTTTTTAACTGTTAAATAATCTACTGTATAAATTACATTGCTTTGCAGTAATTACCATATTCTGCACAAAAACTCCTCAAAAGAATGCTAAGGGAGCAAAAATTACCATATTCCAAGGTCAAACGTTGGCGAATTCTGAACCTCACAATTCTGCATTTTTGGTTTTGGAATTGGAACTGCATCCTGTCCCTGTGCTGCCGACCTGCGTTTGAGAAGCGAGGCAGCCTGAGCCTCTACTGCATCAAGATCAATACTTGCAAAGAATTGATCATCGGGAAACATTTCACCATTGGCATCAAAATTTTCAGTTGGCAACTGCTGCAGTGATTGTTCTCTGGCAGCATCTGATAGAGTTGAGAATTGTTGCTCTAGGTTGATTGCAGGAATAGGTCCTGACTGACAGAAACTCAATTTCCTTTTCCTTGTTTCCAGCTTTGTCTCATTTTCTCTTGGAACGTTAGTGGTCACACAAGGTCTTGCTACTGACATCCTGTCCATGTTCATCTGAGACTGATATGAGGCTTCTGAATCTCTCTCGGCAGACTTATTTTCAGATTCATGTTGAGGGGTTGGAAAAGAATAATGTGTCTTCACAGAGGAGCCTTTGCTGGTGGAAGTCCCACAATCAGGAGTGACAGTGGTATAAGAATTTGATTCCCTCGCCAGCGGCGACTGAGTGAGCAAAGAACGCCTGCAGCATGAAATCAATTGGTTCATAAGTTCACTTGTACTGCTGTTACAGCATTGCAAAAATTGAGAGGCCAAAAATGAACTTGAAAAGAATAAATGGTTATTAGACTGAACAATGACTTTGGAAGAGATAAAAGAATCATTTGAAGTCACCTCACAACATGCACATGCCTAACCTTCGGGAAAACATTAATGGAACTGATGATCTAGATAGAGGATGATATTGACATCTCCATTTCACATTGGTTAATTAATGATTTTTTTTTTAAATTATAAATAATGCAGATATTTATTAACATCTACTGTGATGCTAATTGGCAATATTTTTTTCTAAACCCGGGTTATCTAATGGAAGTAGGATCCAATTCAATAGGATATCCCAGCATAGTTTAGGACATATGTGTGTGCATGAGAGATAGAGAGAGAGAGACCTGTAGATTGCCATCATGTCGAATGTACCAGTTTCAGCTTGAGTACTTGCTGCTGTAGGATTTGTCCTGTCATCTATGAAACTACCATCATATGAACTGTTGCCTCTGTCGTCTGCCTCATCATCAGATATTTCAGCTCCAGACGAAACCCTATGCATGCAAAAAATGCAAAGAAGTGAGCATGAAAGAAATTCAGACAACTGTCAGATAAATTTCAGGAGTAAAACACATTTATTGTGGTAGGATTTCCATATATGATTAACTGAAAATTTTGGCTTTGTAAGAGGAAAAGCAACTAAAAAAAGTTTGGCAGCATATAGCAGATCATCCAAAAATGACTTACTCAGCTTCTTCCTCAATGAAGATCTTGATATTTCCAGTTTGCTTCTGTTTACCTGAAACAACAAGAGCTGTATCACTTTCCATTTCCCAAACTGCCAAACATACCATACACCCACGTAAAGAACAGGCATCCTTTCAAGAATAAATAATTAGCAAAACTCAGCAAGGAAAATAGTTTTCCAGTGCTAGAATGGATAATTATTCGTGAATTTAACTTGCCTTTGCCATGATGTATTCGGTTAGGACTGCTACCACCTAAAATTCTATCAAGTTCTATAGGGTTTAATGATGTTTTTTCATTGCCTTCCAAAATTGTATTTCTCTCCACATCTCCAATTTTCCGCAATCTTTTGAACTTGCGTACTTGTTTAATACTGTCTGACTTGTCTCCAGAGCTCAAAAGCCAATCTCTGCTACAGCTGTTTGTAGGGAGATTTTCCAAGGGTAAATTGGTTTCTTCGACAGCTGGAGAAACTGAGGTGCATCCACCTGCTCTGGCAATGATAGTCTCCGTAAGTATAGAGATTCCATTCATTTAATACTAGAAAATGAAGCATTTATTTGGCAGGCATTACCTTCTAAAACAGTTTTATTTTTGTTTGGAGTAGGAGGAGTTGGCAGCAGTTTAGAACACAACTTCATGGGTGAAATGACCTCTGTAGTCACAAAAAAAAAAAGCACTCATTCCTTGAGTTAACCATTTGAAAGTAATGCACATTTCTAGAATAAGACAATTCCATCTGGGCAAAAGTTAAAGAGAGCAGAATTACTCGCATAGGAATACTGACTTTCATCATGAAAACTCACCAACATCATTGAGTGGGGATTCTGGAACAATACCACTTTGGATCATATTAGTTAGCCTGGGACTCATTTCAGAATTGCCATCACATTCATTGGCCTGCAAAGAAGATGATTGTATTTCCAAGCAACCCAGAGCACCGCCAGCACAATCTCCTTCATTTGAAGGAGTTTTCTTCAGCAATGGACTCTCGGGAATTGTTTCAACCTGATCCAGTTTTTCTTGCTGGACATCAGAGTTGAGCACTGTCAAAGCCACATTAAATTCACACTGCACCCCTGACATCAATAGTTCAGGACTAGACTTGCCTTGAATAAGCTCCTTGTCATCTTTACATGGACTCTCCATATTGCAAGGATTTTGTTTAAAACAATTAAGCATCACTGTAGTGCTATCACTTGCACAATTCAAATAAGGTGCCTCTTTTGATGGAAACACAGGAACAGACAAAATTGTGACCTTTCCATAAGCATCTACAGATAAGAATTCTGAACCAAAAAGATAGGAATGGACTGGAAGCCTTCGTTCATGCAGATCCAGCACATTATGGTTCTCAGATTTCAGCATTTTCATGGGCAATGCTCCAGACTCTGTTACTTTTTCAGTTATCTCAGTGCTTGGAGAATAATTGCAAACTAGTGGACCTGCAACTGCAGTTTAACAACTTCAATATATTCTATCATAAAAGACATGTTTGAATCATATAAAGTGCTGCATAGTCATTGAACACTAGCAATCAAAAATTTTTCTTTTCCCTTCTCTTTCCAGAAACCTTGAAATATAAGTTCGGTAGATCTTGATATATTTAGAAGCCCAGGATATGTAGCCAAAGTATGAAGAAGGCAAACAACAAACTCAAGCAGTCAGAAATGTGAAAAAAAAAAAAAAAGGTTGAAGAGATGAATATGAGAAACATAAACAACTACTATCTACTAAGCTGGAAAAGAGTGAATTTAAGTATCCAAAATGAGAAACTTCCTTCGATGTAAATGTTTCCACAGTTTTTAAATGGTAAAAAATCTCTGGCACTTTTTATTGATGTTTATGATTGTTGATTCTGTAAAGAGACAGCTGGGAAACAATTGAGTTGGAAATTCAATATTGACACATCTGTAAAGAAGGGAATAAGCACACATGCATGAATGTGAGGCACATATTATCTTAAACACCAGAACTATTTCTCATAATGAGCAGAACTAAAATTTTTACTCTTTTCTTTTTACTCTTTCTTTTTTACTTTATTTTCAAGTGCAAGCATTGTTCAATTTTTTTTTTTTGGCGTGCTTAGTGTGAAACTCAGTGAAAGTAAGAAAAATTAGATTTTAGAATGACCTAGGCAAATTCAATACTCTTTTTCTCTATAATTGTTTGTGCATGCATTTTCATAGCCAAAGAGGCCTTCTGGATATAAATTCCCTTTTGACAAACATATTCAGCAGTAAACAATAACAGTACCTTCTTTATCATTGTCCTCTTGTTCCACAGTGTATACTCCAAAGCACTTGCCGGAAGACTTTTCTTCCTGCATCCAGCAGACAATTTAAGGCGTTTATAATATGTTTAAGACACAAAATTCCTAGCAGTACAGTTGATAACAAACCTCAACAGTGTCCCTGGAAAAGGACAAATTTTGTAAGTATTGCATCATATCGATCAGCAAGTTTGTCCTATTAGAATGCATTACTTTATGCACCCTAGAGGGATATGCCTGGGAAAGTGGAAAGGCAATAAGAGATGGTCTCCAAGATTTTCCACTGGGAAGCTCAAAGTACTTGGCAATCAAACTAGCCTCTGCAGCATTTAGTTTGGCTGTGAAAGCAGGTGTCTTAAGTGCTTTATCATCTTTCACTTTCTTCCCACGATGAATGTATTGTTCAATTGATAGCTTGACAAAGTGGACTTCTGGTTTTAAAATATGGGGGATCTAGGATAAAACAAAAGAGAAATTGTAGGTCAAGAAGATGATACCATTAGGAATGAGAGACAAAACCAAAAGACTTATTAAGAGATCTCACCATCCTTGGGCTGGAGTGAAAATTGAAGCTATTTAAGCCCCCATTATGCATGTGTTTCCTAATGGCCCGGCTATTTGCTTGTTTTCGCATATAGCCTTTCAACTCTGACCCTTCACAAGCTAAAACTAGTAAAACCATGTCAAGGTATAACATTGACTGAGCAGTAAGACCTAAGAAATTTCAATAGTAAAATGACTTTAAGTCTTCTTGAAGGTGAACTGTGGAATTTAATCAACAACCTACTTCATAAATGCATTAACCAGAATGTGAAAAGGATATCAACTCGTCCATCATGCTTCCTTCCAGTTCTCCCCATGCGCTGAATCATTCTTAGTGGTGATACATTAGCATCAAAACATATTACAAGATCAACTTCCATGATATCTAGGCCTTCTTCACCAATTGATGTGGCAACAATAACATTGTATTGGCCAGCTCGAAATTTCTGTTGAAAAATGAAGTGACCGAAAGGAATTGAAAAAAAAAAAAAACAGAATAACATAACTACCTCCAAAACAGCCTGTTGAACTTTTTGTGACTGGCCTTTCAGTGCTTTTCCTGTATTCAGAAATTTCAAATGCATGACAATATAATTTATGAATACTACAGTGCAATTCCAACAAAGATCAGAAAGGAAATAAAAAGCACTTGTTTCTTTTTGAAAGGAATAAATGCAACAGTAAACAGTAAGTTAATGATCGGCTAACCTGAGCTCTGACCAATAAACTCAGTTGCTTTAACTAGATGCCCAATGTTGGCTAAAGCATTCAGTATATCCCTGAAAATCAGCAAGCACCAAGAAAATTTTTTTTCTGGCTAAGATTGTGTGAAGAAACAGTAAGAATAAGCTCCAGCTAACACTTAAATGAACTTGAAAAAGTTTGTTACCTTACACTTCCTCTAAAATTGGAGAAAATTATCACCCTTGAGTTCTGTGGATCCTTTGTTTCTGCAACAACAATTTAACAGTTAAATTTACTAGCATATGACAAACTTTCAGGTCAGATCAAACGAGATATGTTAAACTTGGCTAAAGTTGCAAGCCAAACAATCTGACAGAAAGTTTAATTGGAGATCCTATGTACAAATTGGGAATTGAATATCATACTCAAAAGTCAAGCTTTTTACAATTAAATATAAATAAGAACTTTAACTAGTAAGACACAATGGTGACAGAAAAATTAAAACACCCATATCTTCAAAATAAATATTACATCAAATTAGATCATGACTAGATCCATATAGTCATTCAAACATAAAATTTCATCATTGGTAAACCCCTCAGTTTCTTTTTTTTGTGATTAGCTGGTCCAACAATCTGTTAATCTTGCACTTTAACAATCCACAGTGGACAAAATGCATGGTCACATGAAAAAGCATGAAAATAGAAAATTAGTGCATGCTATAGTTTCAGTTCTGATCCAACTAAGAAGAAAGACAAAAAAACATATACACCACAGAAAACAAAATTTTCTGAAGTTAGTTGCCAAACATTTGTAATCAGAATTACATCCCTTTAAAAAACCGACCTAAAATTATCAAAAAGATTTAGATCCTCAATTCCTTCAATGGACATTAGATATATAACAGATAACACGCTGCAGCTATAATTCGAGGAGAGCAAGGTTAAATGCTAAAAAAGTTTAAAAGTATTGTCTAGGTAAAATGTGGAAATCTGAAGCCAAGTACAGGCATAAAGGAGTTCCTTACAGCTCTCCTAGAGTCTTGTGTTTGTTTAGGACAACTGGCAGCTGATTTAGTATTTGAAGTCTTTCTTCTAGATTTTGAAACGGTAAAAAAGAAAACGATTTGTTTTCTATCCTTAGCAGTGATCTTGCTCAGGAATTTACCAGTCAATTCTTAGAGTCTGAAATTCACATTCTGAGGCTCCATACCAATTAGGAATTGAAATACTTCAGGTCTCTGCATATCAATGTAATGTTATCAATCCAGTTATCCATAATTTTAGAATAATTCGTTCAGAACCTTTTGGGTTTGCTTGAATGTGCAATTGCCATCTTTTCTGTGGGTGTGATTATTCCTACCATTTTCATTCTTCATGCCCTGATAATAATATTTTCAATTATTTGCAGTATCCTTATTAAACCCATTTAAGCATAATATTCAAACCCAATCTGGCTTCTCTAGGAAAAAAAATGATTTCAAAGTTCAAAATGTTTGTAACCAATGAGAGCAACCAAGATTACCAAGCTTGAAGGTCATAAAAAGTTTCATGGTTGTTCAACTCAGAACCAACATTGTTTGATGCAAAAGAAAGACAGTGTGCCACTCACTAAAATGGTCTGTCAATACTTCCAACAGTTTTGACAATTTCGGGCTGGGTGCTCCATGAGACAAGCTTTGCTCCATTGCAAGCTTTACTTTTCTAATGTTTTCATTCTTTGTCATCAATCTTGCAAATGGCCTGCAGCAATCAGGTTTGGACAGATTAAGATAATGTTGGCAAGTGGTAAGTAAAGGGAGGATTTATGACCATGAATACCATTGATATCACTGGCACATGTTCATGGAAGGCATGCAGCATGTGGTGAACTTCAGTTGGTCAAATCAAAAGCAATTGCCAACCTTAAGTTGTTAACTTACCATATAGTACAATCTATACTTGGTCAATGGAGGGACTACAATTTTAACAAAAACATGAAGGCCAGCATCTTTTAATTCAAAACATCTTCTGCTAGCAGGTCCTCAAACACCAAAATTATTCGAGCCCATGTAAGAAAAAAGAAAAGCATCGTTCTCAATCACCAAGTTCTGGTGCTTCAATCAAGGTTAACTTTAAGTAGAAGAGCAAGGCAGGTTAATTTAATCATATTCCACATCCGATAGTTAAATATAAAAAAAATTCATATAAATCCTGGAACACATTGCTTCATATAATACACCACTGCCAAAGTACATAATGCACAAAATCATACCCTTGTTTCAATTTTTCTTCCAGCATCTCATATGCTGGTCTTATTCCATGGCTCGAAAGTAGTTTGCGGATGTGATAAAGAGTAATCAGACCGGCAAAATAAGCTTCAACTTCTCCATAATTGTTATGGGGGAGTTCTGGTGGTGGAGCCCGACGAAAATTATCCCTTGAATTAAGTAAATCAGGAGGGCTGAACTGTCAAATGTCAATATGAAAAGTATGAACTTCACGTGCAATCTAATAGTTCCATTGTAGAATCAGAAATAGAGAAAACAGCAGTTTAGCTTTAAAAATTGTTACAAATACTGAAAAGGCATTGATTAGATCCTCTTTGTCATGATATGCTTTAGAAGCAAGGAAAAAAAACATAGAAATATTGAATTTGCCGAAGAACCATTGACAAAAATCAATGAACCATGATATAAATTTCAGTACAATATCTAGTAGATATAATTTTAAGAATAATTAATATTTAATTTAACTCCTCTTAAACCAGTTAGACTCCAGTTAACTTGTGACCCTCTGCTTATAGCGATTCATAGGCCAGACTGGATATGAAGTTTTTGCAATGAAGCTACCTAGTTGAATTTGAACCATGGATCTGCCTTCCCCTATTTCAAAATTTACCATGGAGGAAATTTTAGGTTTTTCAAGATGACACCTATCATGCAGAAAAGCCAAATGATAAAAGAACATGCCAGATTATTTAGAGGTTGATTACAACACACCAAAAATAATTATTAAGTTAGTGGTATTGAAATGTTGATAATTTATTATGGTTAGATCATAAGTACTTAACTACCACTATAAACTGACTAGAAATATCTGGATGGTATACTATGATGCAGTAGTTGCTAACAACTGCTTTTTGATAAAATAACAGTGTTATTAACAAGACTGTCAAGAGTATAGTATAACGTTTAAAAGAAAAAAAAAATGTTCAAAATAAAGTAAAACTGAATGCAACTTGGTAAGCCAAAATAGAGGCAGTATCAAATACAACAAAATAAAAGTGATTCAGCATGATAAGTTTCGCACTAATATTTCACAATATAAGAAAAGAAGGGGTAATTGGAACATAATGATTGACTTAGAGAAGTGTGCTTGAGTACTACTGGTATGCTTAAATCCCAGCTGGCCTACAGGTTAAACTATAAAGCTGCAAGTTAGTTCCATGTTAAATAATATTATTATACAATCCCATACATATGAGTGCAGATAAATAGTGTATATCCCGATAAATTTAAAAGTAAGATCAATTGGAGTTGATGATCTGGGTTCATACAGCATTCAACAATGCTGCCTCCGTCCAGTATTTAGAACCCTCTTTGAAGGTTTTTAAGAATAAAAATTTTATAAATTCTCTACTCTTAAGAAAAATAAAAAAGTATAAGCTATTTATAAAGAACAAAAAATAGTTCAAGTCCTATCTTAATAAGGAAAAATAAAAACTAAGTAAGAAATAAACTGTAATTAGAAATATAAAAGAGTTACAAAGAACAAAAAATAGTTCGAGTCCTATCTTAATAAGGAAAAATAAAAACTAAGTAGGAAATAAATTGTAATTAGAAATATAAAAGAGAATCCTAATTTAACTAGGAAATATCAATTTTAACAAAGAAAATCAAAAGATTTCCATCCTAACTAAGAAATCCAACACTCTCTCTCAAGCTAATACATAGATATCACACATACCCAACTTGCAAAATAAAATGTGATAAGTCCTATTGTTAAGTGTTTTAGTAAACACATCCCTATAATACAAAACTAAATAGCGGCAGCTCTTGAAATTTTCTAAAGCTCCTGCCATTATACACTCAGCACTGAAAAAATATTATATTAAAGCGCTGATATTGAGTGTGAATATCAGCCTATGACAGAGAAAGCTCAGCGCTGAAGAAATCCAACAATAATAGGAAAATAAATGGTCAGAGTCAGGTGAAATGGTCAAAAGAAAAGCCAATATTATTAAAACCGGACCGAATAAATAACCGGAGAGTTCAATGGTTCATGGTTCGATCGGTTCGTTGGGATTCAACCGAATTTTTTTCTTTTTAAAAAAAATATTATTTTTTAAGTTTTAAATAAATATTATGAAAATATCACTATATAAAAAAATTAAAAATAGTTTAGAAAAATACATTTATCATCAAACACTAATAATAAAATTATATTTTCAAGTCGTTCAACATTTATAACAAAAATTTAAAATAAATACAGTAAAAACTTGTAAATTTTTAAAAAAATTCTTCAAATATAAATTATAAAATTTTATTTTATTCATAAAGAATTCATTAAATTGTTTAAATTTTAATTATTTTGTATTTATAATTTATTTTATTTTTTCCAGCAAAAAATAATATTGTACAAATATTTTGGACAAAAATTGATTTTTCTAAAATCAAACCGGTTTATTTTCATTTAACCCGATTTTATCCCAATTTAATCAATTTTTTGGCGATTTGAAATAGTTTCTTTCGGTTTGTATTCAATTCGATTTTCACCCATCGAACCAACCGGATCAATCGATGGTTTGCGGTTAAACCGATTCGATCGTCCGATCCGGTTTTAATAACACTGAGAAAAGTTGACATCAAATAGTGGCCAGAGTAGGCCGTATGCGCTTCACTCTCCAGCGCATGAACATTACCCAGCAGTCTTCAACCAGCGTGTGGGCGACACTCTTAGCTCCTCCAGTGACCAGATTTGGTGGGTAGGCTGGTTTAAAGGTGGTGCACCCTTTGGAAGTGGTGGTGTAAGTCACCTCCTCAAAATAGCAAAGCCAAAATTTTGGTGTTCTAGGATTCTCAAACTAGACAAAGAAAATTAGGACTTTTTAATCAAATTTTGGTGTTCTAGGGTTTTCAAACCACACCAAAAATATAAGGAATTTTTAACCAAAAAACAGGTTTTATGGGACTAATGTAACATGAAGGAAAACTAAACTTCTTGATAATTTTCAAAGCTTCGATACCATGAAAATTTTTGAGAATAAAAATTTTATAAATTTTCTCATCTTAATAAATCTAAAAAAGTACAAGCTATTTATAAACAACAAAAAACAGTTTTAGTCCTATTCTAATAAGGAAAAATAAAAACTTACTAGGAAGTAAATTCTAATTAGAAATATAAAAGAGAATCCTAATTTAACTAGGAACTATAAATTTTAACAAAAAAAAAAAAGGATTCCAATCCTAACTAGGAAATCCAACACTCTTTGAAATACGACTGCAGTAAAAATCTTCTTTTAAGCCATTTTCAAGCAAGTAAAGAAAAGGTACCAACTTCCTTATGCTCTTCATTGAGTGCTAACTTATGACATTCACAAAATTATCTACTCAAAATATACCAAAAGAAAAAAGAAAAAAAAAATGAATCTTATAGTTGATTCACTAAGTGCTATTAAGGTTATGTACCAAAAAGTAGTCAGGAGTTTACAAATGATGAGAGGAGATAGGCAAGAGTTTCCAATAACCATAGGTCTACATCAAGAATCGTCCCTGATTCATACTTCT
The DNA here is from genome assembly GCA_037975025.1 of Excoecaria agallocha. Classification (NCBI taxonomy): domain Eukaryota; kingdom Viridiplantae; phylum Streptophyta; class Magnoliopsida; order Malpighiales; family Euphorbiaceae; genus Excoecaria; species Excoecaria agallocha. Next base: position 11,398,756 of record CM075820.1, read on the forward strand.
TTACCCCAACAATGGATGAATTACCTTGCAATATATAAGATGATAACCCATGGCGTATGCTATTGGTAGACTATATTGTTTTAATTTGTGACTAGTGAGACTAGAGAAGGAGTCAAAGAGAAGTTAGAAATGTGGAAAACACTCGTGAAAGTAGGTTTTAGGTTAAGTAGAAGTAATACAAAATCATGATTTTAGCCTTAATAAAAGGGATGGAATGGAAGTGAAATTAAATGGTATAATAGAACCTCAATCTAGCCATTTAAGCATTTATGCACCATATTCCAAAATAATGGATAATAGATGGAGATACAATCCGTAGATCAAAATAGGATGGCTAAAATGGAGAAGTGCCAAAGTTATGTCATGTCACAAGAAGATACCTAAAAAAGTGAAGGGAATATCTATAGAACGGTGGTAGGACCAACCATGCTATACAAGAGCAAGTATTGGACAACCAAGGTTCAATATACTCACGAGATATTGGACAAGAGTAATTTGAAGACAGAGAACTGATGTACCTAAACCCATTTAATGTAGGAGTAAGTCTTAGTTGTTGCTAATATTGATTCACTATACTTTGCATATTGGACTTTTAAGTTTGATAATGTATTAGTGGAATAAGGTAAAATAGGGAGACTACTAATTTGAGACATAAAGATTACATGAATAGAAAAGGAGAAAAAAGGATAAAGTCAGCACTAGACTTAAAAAAGAGTGTACTTAATGTATTGTGCTACCACCACAGGCCTTTAGGTCCTGGACATATGCATGGTCTTATTCCACAACTTCCCAAAAAAGACAGTTCAATTCAACTCTTAGCATTCCAAAAATTCCTGACATGACAGCACTTTTGCTTCCAGTTAGCATTCATTTTTGTGCTTGTTCTTTGACAAATCTAGAGTATAATTTCCTGAAAAACCTTACAAGAAGATTTTTTTGTTTAATAACACACAATGGAGAATCATTAAGCACTAACTTCAATAGTGACATCTTCAAAAGCAGAATTACTTCTCTCACTCCCTAATTTCACTCCATTTTTTCCACTGGGGCACTAGACCATCGAATGTTCATCGAATGTTATATTGCCCCTTTTAACAAAGGCCATATAACCCAATCAGACTAATGATTTAAGTGATACCTAAAAGAAGTTTTGGAGTTTCCATCAACTAAAGGAAATTTTATGCAAATTAACCTAATGCTCATTAAGATGAGATCATTGTAGCAATTTAGGTGACACTAACTAAGATGAAATTATTCTAGGTCTTGAAAAAAAGCCACATTAAAGCACAAACGTAAGCATTCCAACTGAGAACAAAATCCCAAAAAAAAAAAGGTAGCCAAGAGACAATGCCATAGTTAGCGTAGGAATCTTCACTAAAGCCAACCAAATAAATTCAAAAAACTTTATATGAAAACGAATTTTAATCAGAAATGACACTATTATGTAAAACATCAAACAGTATCTTCATGCAATTTCTATGAAACAAAATAAGAAAACAGATAGATACCACATCAACCAGAGATTATTTTTCCAAGAAATAAAAGCGAGTAAGAGTAAAGTAAAGGAATTTTTAACTTTGAGAATCATACAGTCTTGTAGTCTCTATTCTGGAGAAGTCCAAAACCAGAAAGCCTTGCAACATATGGACGTATCACCTCCAGTAGCTGTTTGTTTACATCAATAGCATCTTTTCCTAGAGCAACCTAGTAATACAACAAAGAAGATATTAACTTTGTTAGTGCACTTATATATGCCACAAAAATTTCATTTAAATCACCAAGTACAAACCTCAATCAATTCAATCTTTCTATTATGGACATATGGACAGACATCAGGATCATCTTCAGTACGATATTCAAGTTTTGATATATGCAAGTTGTCAATGATATGCTGGATCGCCTGCTGCTTTGCTGAACAAAAGTTTTTAATATGAGGATTTAAGATATTAAAGCTTTTTATAGAACCAAAGTGATTCAGTGAAACTTACATCCGGGTGTTGCAGTCAAAGCTAGTATTCTTAGATCCACTTGTAATGCCATCAACTACAAATTGGGAGAATCAACACTATTTCAAACCCCAGATATTTCATCTCAAAGCAAAGAACTATGTCACAGAATTACAAACCTCACGCACTGCCACACAGTATGAATAATTTCCTAATGCACGATGAGCTTCATCAATCACCAAGCACACTAGGTATTTTACCAAACACGTGCCTGCATTGAGTTGCGTAAAAGTCACAGAATATAAGATGCCATCTCAATTTCAGGTTCATTCAGTTCCTGCATAATATAATAAGGAATATCCCTTTTGCTTCTGAGAGGGGTGCATCTCATAGCATTACCAGATTGAATATCTTTCTCCAAAACTTGTGGAGTAACAAAGAACACTCGTTTGGTTTTCCACATGAATGCTCTTTTTGTAGGGCTTAGCTGACCTGTCATATCAATTGTCCACTCCTGCCATCATTTTATAATTAATTGTGATAAAGTATATTCTTCCAGTCAGAAACATATGAGGAATCATTTTATTGGTAAGTGTGCATCTTACTTGTGGTATCCCCACAATGTTGTGGCATGCTTCTATTTGCTGCATTACAAGTGGTCGAGATGGAGCGGCAAAAACTATTTTCCCTACCATGGACAAGCAGAAATACCTATTAGACTTGAAGGAAATCACAGACAAGAGAATAAATTATGCTAATGCAAAACCCAAAAAATCAGTACTACCATACCATCCCTCAGAAATTAATAAACAGCAAGAGATGAAACTATGCATGGGGAAATGCTCTTTGACATCCAATTAAGTCATTATGCTTCAGGATTTTAAATTTTTAAGCATGGAAATAAAAACATAGTTGGAACTTAGAATTCCTGTTTTCCATGTCCGGGACCTCAATTCAATTTTAGTAACTTGAGAACTGGGAAAACAATTAACTAGAGAAAATAAAATGGCTCTTATGCTAACAAGATCTGGTTCAATGCTCATGTATAAATGTAAATGCTCATAAAATCATGCTTTGAAAGTAAACTTTAAAACGCCAAGCATATCAGCTTGATGTGAAACTAATTTGCATTTTTCTTCTTTAAATTTGCTTTAGAAACAGTATTTGCTGAAGGATCTCATCACTGAGTTTGAATACCCTTGGAAACCTTCTTAAATTGCCGAGCAGAAGAAAAATAATTTCAGAACCTGTTGATGTCTCCTAAAGCTTCACGTAAAAGTACTACAACGGAAGAATTTAAGGGTTTCTAAGAAGAGAACAAGATATTTGTACATGCAAAATTAAGAGTAGCAGTTCAGCTGCCAGTTTAAAACTTGAGTAGAGTTGACTATTGGATGCTGACTTATTGTATATTTGCTTGCCTGCCACTTGGTTCAAGAAAAAGCCAATTGCCAAAGATGGTTATTGGATGTTGGCTAATTGTATATATGCTTGCCCCCCACTTGGTTCAAGAAAAAGACAATTACCAACGATGGTTCTGACTAGAGCTGCCTTTTAGGATTTCATATCGTTAACAATAGCTGAAGATGGTAACAACAATTGTTGCCTTTTAGCATTTCATATCACTTTACTCGTTCTCCTCAAGAGCCTAAATTTAGGCCTCAAGCTTTTGCAACGAAATCATTGATATATCCCCAGAATTTGTTTATATAGCCCATTTAGGGAAACAAAAAATATGTAGAAAGCAATAATGAATTATGCACACAGAATACAGCTTGTTGTGAGGAAATTACAAGCATAACACATGAACTGTAACTAGTATTACATCTTACCATCTGGAAACCACCTGAAATAGTTAAACATAACCACAGCAGCAATAAGTGTCTTTCCCAGCCCCGTTGGCAAGGCTACCAATGTATTTGAAAATAATGCTGTCTTGGTTATAGCCAATTGATAATCACGAAGTGGAACATTAACTGCAAGATAAGAATGAAAAGGAAAGTAGATATGGATGATTTCATTCTCATGAAATTCAGAGTGATATCTACTCTATTGGAAAAATGAATAAGAAGCAATTGATATACTGCAGACAAAAAATCACATGTTTCAGTTCATAAAATCAAAAACTAAAAATACATTCAAAAAAATCCTCCAACCACAAACTAAAGTAGCGTAATCATTAAGAGAAGGAAATTTCCATAATTCGGTTCCTGAACTTATTGTGTTTATTCAATTGAATCCCCGTTTTTCCAATTCGTTCTATTGGCTCCTTAACAATTAGTTTTTGTTCTATCGCCTTTTTTAAATAATTATGCTACTTTAGTATTTCAATACCAGTTACCAAAAAGAGTAGAAATTGAGAATAAAAACTTTTATTAAAATTCATACATGCTTGGCTTCTTGAAACAAGATGATTTAATCAGGTTTGAAGCTGTTGACAATATTCTAATTAAAAAAAATTAAAAAAGGAAGAAGAAGAAGAGCATGAAGTGAAATGCCAAATCCCCAATTCATCTATTAATTGTCTAAAAGCCACCCACAAATCCCCAACCAACAACAATCATGAAACTTCAATTAGAATCGCATTAAGCTAAACAAAATTTTCAAGGAAAGTTCACATAAAGTTAAATAAATAAAAATAAAATTTGAAATTATTCTTTGAATCCCACCTAAACTCAATCTATCCAAAGCCTGCCTCTAAAAGAATCAAACCAAGAAATGCAAACAATTAGAAACCCATCTTTCTTCAAAATTCCACCCAGAAACTAGCCCGAAACCTCTCAACTAAAATATTACACAAACAAAAAAGCAATGAACATCACCTGGGTATATCCAATATTTAGCTGCCACAGCATCAATCTCAACAAAGCTCACTCTCTCGCCATTTCCCTCAAAAACCGGACTCTCAGGACGAGGCCCACTGCTTATCCCCTTCTCAAGGAAACTATCGAGGGTTGATTGTTTGCAAGGTGCAGTATTTTTCACGAACTTATTAGAAGGTAAATAGTCCGAATCGTTACGAGGACCAAAATGGGAAGAAGAAGAACCATTGGGTAGTGAAGTCGAGGGATTAGCGTTTTCACACGCCACATCAATTTCTTTTACAGCTGCCTCCCAATCAAACTCCTATAAGCAGATATAGACAATTAAAATGGAATTGGTAAATGTAAGATACATTTGGAATTAAAAGAAGTGGAACTGAACTTACATCGTCATCATCAGAGACATGGAGGGGATTATTGGAGGTCATTTTGGGATATTCTTGATAGATTTCGAAATCCAAATTGAATTAGTTATCGGTCTTGGAAGAACAGAAATAAACCCCAGAGAGAGAAAGGGAGACGGTGGGGGTGAGAAGTAGGATTGGCGGCAAAACTTGAAATTGGGCGTTGATTTCTGGAGGCAACAACAAAGTTCAGAGCTCAAAGTTTCAATTTCAACTGGGCTTAGCCCACATTGCCCGTCCAAACTAGAGCTCTACTTGATTCTTCGGAGTCATTTTATTCTAGAGGAATATATATAGAATACCGTTTTTTAACCTTTTTTTAATTTTAAAAATACCTTTTTTAAATTTATGTTTTTAAAAATACCTTTTTTATTTTTAACCATATTTCAGTTTTTCTTCTTTTTTCTCCTCCTTCTTCTTCATACACCCAGCAGCTTCGCGATTCATTTTTCACACCTGCATTTTTTCCCTTCTTTTTCAAATCTGCCATCGACCAGCCAATGTCGACGTCGCTTTTCCCCTCTCATTTGCTTCTTCAGTTTCTCTTCTAGCAGGAGCAGTGGTTTTATCCCCCTTCCTCCTCCATTGTTCTACGATTTCTTTTGAGAAATCGATCAACTGTGCTACTGCTGTTTCTCACGTGAAAATTCCACTTTCCTTGCTAATTTTAGTTGAGAAATGGTAGATTTTTATGAAGAATGAATTTTAAAAAAATTGATTTCAATCTAGAGATATAATTTATTTGGGTAAGATGAGTTCAATGCTTACTATAAGCTTTTATATTTGTCTAATTTAAGTTTTTATGGCATTTGATGGTTCATCTATGAATGGAATTTCAACTATTGGGGAGAAGTTTATGGCGGGAGTACTACATCATCTTCCTTCAATTTTGGCCTTCATAGCACCAGTTCCAAATAGTTTTTCTTCTGACGATCCTGTTAAATTCTTCATAGTTATTTCATTGATTTGCTTTTTCTCTTCACTTCATAAAAGTTTGATTGTCTGGAACTACCTTGCCAGGGCTCAAGGCTTATAGTATTTTCTAAGTGATTTTTTGTATTCTTATTTGAGTGGGTTGTTGCTAAAATAAGTGGTGCACTTGATTTTATTTCTAGCTTTCATCTTGGATACAAAAACTTTCACTTGATAGGTTGTTGCTATTAAGGTATATATGCTTAGTAGTAGTTTGCTTTAGTGGAGCAACCGTTCTTACTTATGCTAATGCCTATTGTATCTTTTGTAGTTATGATTGTATGCAACCTAACACATGGAGTGGAGCATACTAGTGTTGGGGCAAAGAAAACAGGGAGGCTCCTCTAAGAACCGCTTGTCCACCTGGTACCTTAGATGGTCTGGTTAGCAACTTTGAAATTAAATATTTTGATGGATGTGCAAATCCGCATTTAGGCTTGGCTGCTATAATTGTTGCCGGCATTAATGGCCTTAGGAGGAATCTTTCTCTTCCTAAACCTGTTGCTAAGTTTTTTCTTGGATTATTAAATGTCTTGGACATTTTATTATTTGTGTATCATTATTGTGTTTTATTAAAGTTTAGAATTTATGGGTTTACCATGCAATTAGCAGATGACTCTGTAGTACTAGTTTGCATTTAGACTCTGTACAGTGTGCTGCATGGTCTTCTTTCGATGTCTGAAATTCATTATCTTGGGCTATTACTTGATGCATCAGTAGACGAGCATATATTTGGTCTCTTGACTCTACTCCATGCATCAAACAATTTTCCACTTCTATTGCACTTTAGAGAATTAATTAGAATGATAAATCTTTATCTGCATTAGGTTACTTTCGTCCCTGCACCAAATTTTGTTTGATTATCTTGCTTGATTTATGGTAATTATTGATTCTTGACCACCAATAGTTTTACTCCCTTGCCATTTATCCCATATTTTTTCACCTCCTGCATTATTATCTATCTATACCAGTCATCAATCATTACTAAGGCATTAAATTCTCTCTTTTATGGGTTCATTCTCCATATAAGAAACCTGAAAAATGCATGAAACCACTGCCAATTTGAAGGCACTAAAAAAATAATAATAATCTGATTTTACAGTTTCTTCTAACTGACATTGAAAGTCAGCTTTTATATTTTTAATAGATGATTCTGCCAAATTATGTTCATATAGCATCCCTCGTCTTCTTGGCAAATCTAATTAATTTTTATTTTTGAAATAGACGTAAATCCTTCAAAACTTGACGGACAGCTACAAAGATTACCCGCGTCACTATTCGAATCTGTAGAAGATCTTGAGAAAGACCATATCTTGGAGAAACACTGTTATTTTGCTTAGAATTTAAAGTTCTTATTCTCACGCTTGTTTTATTTTGTTAATTAAAAGTAGTAACCAACTTCATGTTTAAATCTAAATGGTATGATAGAATGGAAGATATGGCAAATAGTGGAGATTTATTTGTTGTTTTTACTTTTTATGAATGGTAATCAAAATTAAATTTTATTCTTGATTTTGGTATACCACCGGTATACCAAAATCCAGAATTGAGATTGTATTATGGATTTTGGTATACCAGGTGGTATACCATCGGTATACCTAATTCCATAATTAAAGGTATACCACCGGTATACCAGGTATACCTTCTATTTTACCAGGTATATTGGTGGTATACTAGGTATACCACTAGTATACTAGTTTAAAAAAATTGAAATTATGTTATACATTTGAAATACTAAATTAAATATTAATAATATACTTTTTAACTATTAATTAAAGCTAAAAAAAAGTGGATTAAATTTCATGATAAGTAAATAAAAATTATCAAATTCGGAATGTTCATGATAAGTGGATTACAAATGGAAAATGAAAATTATTTTCATATGGTTTGTATCTTTTCATGTACTAATGTTTATAGGCCGCCAATAATAGATTATTATTTGACAATATATGTAAGTTAATTTCAAATATGAAATTGATTGTAATGTGTAATGTAAAATTTATCTTTCAATTGCAATTATCTTATTGAGGATGGTTGTGAAAATTGTGATTTTTATCCAATTCAAACGTGAGTATTGGATTATAAATTAGTGGTTTAAAGTATTTTTATTTTAAATATTTTAATTTTTTGAAATTGGTATACCATCTATGCCACCTGATATATCAAAATCCAAAAAATAATTGTAATTCTATTTTTTGGTATACCAGCCAGTATATCATATTTCATAGAATACACATGTTCTATTTTTTGGTATACCAGTCGGTATACAAGCAAGTATACCATATTCTTTCTCCCTAATCTAGATTATATTATTTATTTTTTTAGTGCTTTTAATAAAAATTTTGGTATTAGACTTTTCGAGATGTGAATTGCTTATTTATTTTATTGTTGTAATTAGTTAAAATGTTTTATTCAATTACTAACAAACAAATTTTCTCCTTGCTCAAAAAAAAATCTCCAAATATGATTGGTATTTTATTATTAAAATGGTTTTACATTTTTCAAAGAAAAGTCACAATTAAAAAGTTTTTAAAAGGAGACAAACATGTCTCAAACCTTTTTTTAGTATGCTCAAATCTTGTAATTATTTAATTGAGTGGCAACTTCTAATGTATCTTGCATTGCACTTTTCTATCTAATCAATCTTTAAGATGAGAACTTCGTAAAAATTCATTTGCACAAACTATGTATTCTATCAATTTAAATTCTTTTTTAAACCTAACTTGAAAATGAAAGAAACATGGAGCAAAAATATATTCCTTAAATAAAAACTAACATCATAACATATAATGAAGGAATTAACACGATATTTATTTTCTTTATCATACAATAAATGTCTCTAAATTGGTATCTGATAATAAATACAAATTTTGAATGCATTTTCATTATTTTATTTTTGAATATAGTATTTCTATCAAAAACAAATCACTAGAATTGTACCTGGCAAGTACTCGTACCTGTACCTTGTAACCTCCTCTCTCTGCTTCATCATCACCTTTCCATTTCCTGCTCTTATATATATATATTCCTTCCGTTTCTTCTTCACATCCACCATTTCTTCTCTTTATCTTTCTCTGCTTTTGCTTTTTAACTCCTAATGCTTCTAAATTCTGTTTCTTTACAACTATTTTTCACCTCTCTATCTCTAAAATTGAATAATCCGATCTTCATATGTTTTCTCAATAAGTATGCTCAAGAGTACGGTTACAATCAAAAAGGGGTGCTTAGGATTCCTTGTATCGTGCTGGTTTTTGAGTGAGTAATGGAAGCACTTCGACTCGGTCTTGGGTCACGTGACCTTGAGGATGTTCTTGGTTCGTTACTTATGGAGGATTTCTTATGAATTGCACTTCATCTTCTTCATCTTCTTTTTTTCTTTTTTTTTCCTGGATCCTTGAGATGTACAAAGAAGATAAAGAGATCTCTTTAGTTTTGTTTTCTTTTTTCTCTGTAAATATGCCAAGTCACTCGAAACTTAAACAGTTCGAGTTTCTTTTGTTTCATTTTTTTATTTTGATTTTTATGGCTTTTTTTTTTCTTGAATGTCCTCTGTAAATCAGGGATTGAAGCTTTAATGGAGATTTACATATAGCTTCCATTTTTCCCTAACCTCTTTGTACAAGTTTATGCCGATAATGTTGCTTTTTATATGGATTCGTATTCCAGAAATAACAAGACAAAAAGAATGTAAATGACACAGAATCATATATAGAATTTATTAAATTTTTTTTTCGAAAAAGAAGAAATTTTGCCACCCACCGTATGCGGTGGCTGTAGGTTCATATTCCTCTGAAAACAGTGGTGTTACTGGCTTGATGTGGACGAAGGTGAGGGAATCTGAGGTACATGCGTAATATGAAAGTTTGTAGGAGGATTTCTTGAGTTAAATGATGTATTTAAAAAAAGTGGTATTTTTAAAAATGAAAATTTTTAAAAAAATATAATTTTAAAAAGGAAAAAAAAGGGGTATTTTTTAGGGGAGCTTTTTTTCGGGTATTTTTATGAAACTCCCTTTATTTTAAGTTAGCTAATAATAATAAGGAAAAGGTATTAAAATATCCTCGAAATTGTTTCAGATAAGCTAAAATGCCTTTAATGTTATTTTTGGAGCAAAAATGCCTTTCAACTAATAAAAATAACTCTAAAATGGCCCTTCATTTATATTCAGTTTGTTAATGGGTAACAGCGCTGACGTGGCCAGTTACATGTGGACAGGTATTTGTATGACATGCCTAACATGTAAGGGACAACATGCCAACTCAGCGCCATCTCATAGCTATGTGGCGTGGGACCCACATGGGCAAAAAAGTTACTGTCTCTTTCCCCTTTCTATCTTGCCCTCTCTCTAATTTCAAAAAGCATGATCTCATTCTCAACAAAGCTTTTTGCTTCTTCATATTGAAAACAACACATTTCTAAAATATTCCTAATCCCTAATCTCATTATCAAAGAGATATTTCAAATCATTGTAAGCCTTAGACATGGCATCTACAAATTCTGATAAAGAAAGTATAAATCGAAGGAGGATTTTAGTCAAAGTGGGCATTCCACAGTACATGTACAAATATGGAAAAAGGGCAATCTTGCTTGAATCTTAGAGTGTTAGAAATCCAGGAAAAATATTTCATCCCTAACTTTCTTGTTGATGTAAGTTGTAATGGTTATTTCTATGATCGTGATTTAAATGTTGTTAATGTGATTAAATGGTGGTTTTTTGGGTTTCTTTCATTTTTTTTGTTTAGAGAATTTTTTTATTGATTTTTAATTTTTAATGGTGTTTTAATTATATAATACCTATTTTTTTCGTTTTCTTTGTGATTTGCTTGGGTTTTATGTCTCTCTATTATACTACTTAATTTTTGTATAGGAAAGGGACTGTAAGTTCTTTCAATGGGAAGATTGTGAAATACCTTCAAGGACAGTTGAAGTAATAAATCAGCTGAAGAGTGAGAATAGGTATCTCAAAAGAATTTGCAATATGGGTAGAGATTACGATCTTCAATTTTCTGAGATACAGAGGCAAATACAATGTATGAGAAATAATGAAGTTAATTTTTGAAAGAGATAATAAGAAGTTGAAATGGAAGATTAGAGTTTGCCTAATAGTATTGTGTGTTACTTAGTTCATGGTTGTTCCAAAACTACTGTGAGAGGAGTTATCAGTTTCAATTCAGGTTGTAAATTTACTATTGTAATCAATTGAATGTTATGTTTGGTTTAATTCATTTGATGAAATGAAATGCTACTAGATTTGTCAAATATATGCTCTATTTTTTTTTTTGCAAATGTACTATTACCGATGAACTTGTTAAGTGAAGCTGTTAAAAATTTAGAACACTTGACAAATTTATCCCATAAAAAGAAAGTCCCAATCACTAACACAATAAAATTAAAATTAAAACATGTTAAACTGTAGATTAAATCAAACAACCCATGTAAATAATAACTAAAATTTGATTGAAGCAAACATAGTGAAGGAGATAACAACTAACACTTGATATATTATATATCAAAATTAACTACGTTTTTACAAAATAATTGATGTCAACTATAGCAACTAATAGTTCTAAAATTACAAGACTATTCACAAATAAGCCATTTACAAAAAGCAACCCATATACAAAAAATAAACCACTGTATCATCAATCAATAGCAGTTGCATAATCCAAATGTAATCCATTTACAATATGGCCACTGCTTCATCAACCTTCAACTTGTTTACCCCTCTTCTTCCTTAACATGTATTGTTTTTCCTTTTCTAAATCATATTGTGTTGCAATTCTCTTGTTCTTTTCTTTCACTTGGTTAGAATGGCAGGTTTATAGGTCAGGCCCCTTGTTTTCGTTGCTTACAAAACATATACTTCTTTCTCCCATTGGCCCTCTATTGTTTGTTTTTCTTTTTACAATCCTGGTTTCTGACTCATTAGGTATTGGAAATTCGGTATTAACATTGGGTTCATCACCATCACCATCAACTTGGCACTCTTCATCACCATTAATTAGCACACCAAGAGAGTCACCTTGTCGTGATGAATTTATAGTTATTTAGTTAGAGACAGCAAAAAATTTCAAACAAATAATTGAATTGTTTTATATAGCAATCATTAATGCACTTACATGGTATGTTGCCTACCAACTTCATGATCATAGAAATAACCAAAACATTGATCAGCCTTCTTATTTCTCACATATATTTGATTGGAATTCACTATGTTTCCAAGGGCATGGGATACTCTTGAAACCTGTGAACTCTGAGTCTACAAGTGATCGGTTTTAGTATTAATATCATTTACTGGAGGACGTTTTGTTGTTTGATTTTCATTATTTAGAGCATAACCTGAGCTTGTATCCTGTTAACAACAACAAAAAATTATGCATGCACACTACAAAAAAAATTGATTTTACCGACAGATTTTTACTGACGGAATAGGCCATTTTATCGATGAAAAAGGCATTACTGACGGTTTTTTTATGGATTACTGACAAAATTATTCCGTCGATAAAACGCTCATAGGTACCAAATTACTGACGGATTTTACTAACAGAAATATAAAAATATTTCGTTGGTAGTTTTGCTAAAAAATCGATTGGATATTTCGTCAGTTTGATTTTTTACCGACGGAATATTCGTCGGTAATCCATCGATAAATTTAATTAATACAAAATATTAATTTATTTTAAAAAAACGCGACAGATATATCCGTCGGTATTTTTTCAATAAAAATAATTTATTATTTATTTTTTCAATTATATATTCCCCTTTACAAAACATAATGACTTCAATACAAATAGTCTAAAATTTAAATTGAAGGTATATATCAATTAATAATTTTATTATATAACAAAATCAATATATAAATTAAAATGACAAACAACCACAAAAACCAAAAAGAAAAAAATATTTGTTATATGTTATAACATTTCAATTACTTAACTAATGCAAAGGCTCAAATGATCAACTATTTCAAAAATGACTTGATAATGTAAAATTTTATCATCACTTGACAACATCTCCAGCCCCATCACACGAAATCAAACTCAGCTCCAGATTTAACCCCTCACTTGCTACAGTCATAAGGGAAAAAAGAAAAAAAAATTAATTCCTTTCGAACAGAAGTTCAAGATGATTTGTTGAAAATAAAAGCATTGTAATGAACAAAGCATACCTTGAATTGTTCAGCAAATCACTCATGTTGTACCACAGGATCATTCAATTCAATATATGCATTGCAAATCTGAGCAGTTTAAAGACATTGACCATAAGCAACATGAATTGAAGAGACAAAGAAAATAATGAATTATAAAAAAAGAGTAGCATAAATTAAAAGATGGAATAACAGTACCTCATGCTTGTTTACAAACAACTCAAAACGTTCAGTCAAGCTTGGTTTTGATCTATGTTGGTTTTGATCTATGCTGGAATTACACAAGAAGGTGGTTAGCATCACAAATCTATAAACGGAAGGCTACTAAACAAAGAGTACATACATCTAAGCACATGCATGCAAGCATAAATGCTGGTGTGCACACCGAACTGATTGTATCTCAGCAAACTGTTATTATGAATTAAGAAAAAAAAATTAATGCATTTTGTCATGTGTATACATATCTTTCTATATTGTGTACTGTACTTATTTCTAGGGGTGTTAATGGGTTGGGTTGGGTTAAAAGTTAAAAAAAACCAACCCAAACCGATATAGATGGTTTGAGACGGTTTGGGGTGATTTAGGGTGGTTTTTTTATTATAATTTATAATGGTTTGGGGTGGTTTAAAACAGTTTAAATACGGTTTGAAGTAAATTAACTATATAAATTAAATATATACTAAAAAAACTTATAAAATAAAATAATAATCACATTAAATTATAAATAACACTAAATTTAAATACTACATACTAAATTTTAAATTAATAAATACTAAAATTTATATACAACAAGCATTATACTGAAATATAATATTATCAGTCAAATGTTAAAATGAATATAAGCATTGGACTTAAAATGCTAAAATGGAAAATAAGATTTCAAATGAAAATAACATCCCTTCAGCTTGTAAGAGACAACACCTAATCCTAGCTACTGTAACTGAGGAAGCCACACAAACCCATTGATCGATAATGGTCTCGTTTTCTGATTAATGAATTCAAGGCACTTGAAAGAAATGAAGAATAGGCAAAAGAGAAACAAATGTATAATTATATATATTATATGTTAACATAAAGCAATTACATCTGAAGCAGGAAAACAATTTTGATCTTCGCCCACAACAATAATGCAGCTTGTGTAATCATTAGCACCTATAAATTATGTGATGAAATAACATATATAATGCAGATGCTTCAATAGGTATAATAACATTTTCTAGATACAAAATGAAAAGCAATCCCTTTATTTTAGTGAAACACGGGAGGCAGCAATAGAATCAACAAAATCACAATGGCACTAGCAGAACTTACCTTGGCATGATGTGGGTGTTACATCATTCCCAGTAGGTCATGGTAAACTAACACCTGCATAAACAACAAGATAAAAAATAATAACTATATTTCAGTTTACAAAGATCAGATAATTCCAGGTTCATCAACATTATATATAAAAATAACTACTCTATTTTTATATCATAGCTACTCAAAAGCACGACTCCGTACTAGTACAGAATTAGGTGCAGCACGCAAAAAGTATCACAGCATGCAAAAATGATTTTTTGAGGGGTTACAAAATTCCAGAAGGATGAAAATACAGTACTACCACATAATCCATATCAAAACCACTTGAGACAAAGACAGTCATGGGAACATTTTTCCATATGAATGGACTATGCTCACTTCATATGATAAATGTCAGGTGAGCTAATATACCAAAGGTGGACAGCAACACTAATGAAAAATTGAGTGAACATTTGAGCGAACATATAAAACATTTATCCGCAAACAGAAATCCAAACCACAGGACAAAAAGACAGAGATTCAAGAATATATTCTTTAAGGCGAGGAAGCAACTTTTTCTCATATGGGAATAGCTGCAATCATCACTAAATTTTATCAGACGGGAAAAGCCATCATCTTTGTACTAGTTCTTCTCAAAGCAAACGTTCTCTAAAACTTATCAATTGAAATACCCATTATCAAAATATAGAAAATCCTTAACCAATCAAAATAGAACATAGAAAAGTCATTATTTACCATCATATAAAATAGAATTGTAACATCTTTCAATAAATAAAAATAAAATGAAATACTATGATGGCTTCTATTACAAAGAAACGAGCATAGATAAGAAGAATCAAGAAATGCAATGTCATACAGCATCAAAAATCATGGTTAGGACCAGCATACATTTATATCGCAAACAATTGAAAGACAAATTACTTAGAGACTATAACTTAAAGCATATAACAAATAAGAAACTAATAGAGTAAGACATCCACTACAAAAAAACTATTAATTAGCGACGAAATTTTCTACCGCTATTTACCAGAATTCCGTCGCTAAATTAAATTAGTGACGCCGCGACGAACAATTGCTAAAAGGCCAGTTGCGAATATATTAGCGACGAAATTCAAAATCAGTCGCTAATTTATTTTTCGTCGCTAATTTTTTTCAATCGATAATTTATATTCATAATTAGTCGCCGAATTAAAATAATAATATTTAGCGTATTTTTCCGTCGCTAATTAAAAAATTACTGTAAAAGTTAGCGACGAAATTTTTGTCGCTAATTATTTCTTAAATTCTAACGTGGATCAGTAGCGACAGTTGCTGTCGCGAATCCGTTGCTAAATTATTGCATAATTTAATTTTTTTCTTTTATTGTATTTTTAAATTTTCATCCTGTACACAATATAAATAATAATCTTATACTATAAAATTCATATATAATAAATACAAATATAAATAATAATTTTATATTTTCATATATATATATATATATATATATATATATATATATATATATATATATATATATATATATATATATATATATATATATATATATATAAAATTTGTAATGAATTCATTACAAATATAGTCAACATAAAAAAAATAATATATAAAACAAAGTGCAATTAAATCAAGCACTTAACTAATTTCTAACAAAAATGGAGCATGACAGCATCCCAGCAACTTTCTTTCTGCAATCATTATCCTATCAACATATCCCTGACCTCTATCTTTTCGTTGTGAAGCAACACCCTGGACGAATCTAAAAATCTCTGGTGTAAATACATACATGCCACAATTTATCAAGTTGCTTACCTGCATCAGAACATAACATGAAAAAGAAGAAAAGACAAAAAAAAATAATGATCATAATATATATATTTATTAATTTCCTTTAAAGTTTAAACTATGTAATTTTATATTATAAATAAATATATATATATATATATATATATATATATATATATATATATATATATACCAGAATAGGAAAGACAGGTAGTGTTATTCAATATAGGAAAACTTACAGGAGTTTCAACTTCCTTTACTAGTGGAGCATACTCAGGATCCCCAGGCTCAGCAAAATGACTCACAAACTGTGCCATTCCTAACATGAAAAACAATGGTAATTAGAATCAACAAATATCAAACAAGAGAAAACATTTGATATAACAAATTGAATTTATATATGTATTAGTGTAAGGGAAAACCAGTTTGAGCTAGAGAACATTGGCGCGACAGTTATCATGATTGAATTTCAAATGCAAATTGTGTAAACCAAATTGTGGAAAAACAACAAATATGGAATCACAATTGAATTTCTAAAAGAGAACATTCAATTCAAATATTCATAGATTAAAAAAGCAAATCTATTATGATAACCATGGCACATAAGTGTTAACACTTTAATAATCATGAACTTGAAAATCAAAAGTATTATACGATTTTTTGCTGTCTAGAAAATGAAAAAAATTAACAAATATGGAAAATCCACAGACCGATAATTAACAGGGGGCAACAGCTAAAAGGTTAAGCAAACTGAGCAGTGTATAGTACTGAAGTTGTTGGCCATAATGTGTTATCCATTCTTCAATTTGAAAATTAATTTCCTGGAAGAATTTTGAATATCTGAACTACAAAAGAAAAAATATAATGAAAGAAGCTACATAATGCAAGTTAGATGATAAGCAAACTGAGCAGCTCATACCTGATATCTGATTTCCTAGTTAAGAGTTTTCTATCTTACAAAAAGAAGCATGCCCAGCAATACCTCACCGACTTTCTCGACAAACTCCAAAAACCTAAAAGTGTAAATATGGAAAATAAAAATGGCAATAAAAGCAGTAAAAAAGGAAACAGAAGCTGAAATTATAAAAAAAATGCAATAGAAAGCTATGAGGAGTTTTTACTAATGAGGTTCCCAAATATTAAGAAGTTTGATTTTCATTTGATATATGTTAAAATACTTGCGGCCATTAGACAGTATAAGTTGAAATCCAGTGATAAGTAATACAGTTTGATTATCCATCTATAATTAGAAATTCCAGTTTTAATAGTGAACTGCAGACCTTAATATAGCAACAAGGAAGAGGAGGTCCAACGCGGCCCAAAGACGTGTCATCTACCTCAGAAAAAGCAGTTGCAGCGCATGTTTCTGTCAAGCCATAACCTTGACCTATCGGAGTCTTGAAGATGAACATCATGCATAGAAATCAACCTTAAGTGCTATTATATTCATGGTGATTCACAAAAGAAAAGGCATTATAAACAGAAAAGAATAAATTAATCATGGAAGTGAACTTCTTTCCTTAGATGGAAAACTGTCACAATTAATCAATATAAGGATGTCTCCTTAGAAGATGAGTGATTTGTAAATATCATGGTTTAATATTCATGTACATCCAGTCAGTATTACATATTACTTAGTGTTTAACCTAATTTATCCATCCTCAAGCTGTCAAAATAGAAAGTTTTTCCCAGTTCCCATTTTATTGCACAAACATCCCAAGATCACAACTTTCTTCCAGGTTAACTCATCAAAACAAAGATATGAACTCAAAGCTCTTAAAAATTATGATATGATGATAACCACACATAACCTCTTGCAACCAGGATGACAGGGAAAAAGTTAAGAAATAAGACATGAATATAAGTGTAAGTCAAATATACACAGGGCAAATAAAAAATCTCAACTGCATTCATTTCAAGTGAAGATAACTCCAATACCATCATATGTTCTTTTTTTTAACCAAACATTAAGAATACAAATGTTTTGGTTGATTTGATTACATATCAATGCAAGATGAAAATGAGAAATATATGTAAGTGTTACTTTCCACATGAACATATTTAACCACTTAATTTGAACACTTTCAGAGTTCCTAGCAACTTATCTATTACTCTTTGGAATCGATTAACATTTTGTGACTGTAAAGTGGTGCTGATTTCATAGTAAAATTACAAAAGTGTTTGAAATCCTATCCAAGAATAGTAAAGAACTCTCCCATGTACTTATAGAAATATTATCTTATAAACATATCAATTATGTACTAAGTAATTACTATGATCACTCAGTTAGAAACTAACTTTTTGCATTGTCGTCATTAATATAACTATACGTGAAACAAACAATTTCATCATTCCATATCCTCTTATCTTAAGATAAAAAAATTCATTACCCCATGCAAATGTTGATGAACCGTTGTGCATCTCTAGACAAAGGAGCTCCACCACATAGTATATATTGAATTCGTCCTCCAAGTACAGCACGTATTGATTTGCACCAAAAATATTTGAGAAATAAGGAGTTTGTTAATTAGTTAACAATCAAAATAGAAAAGCTTAATTTGAAAACCTGACTTCCTTAACCTATACAAATACACCAACCAGTCTACCTATCAAATTGATTAGAAGTACATGATAGTGTTCATTTAGTTTATACCTTTTTTAGAACTCCTTCCCGAACACGATCTAGTATAGCTAGAACTACTGCCATGAGAGTTGGCTTTAAGATCAAAGCATCACCTTTGGTTCCTTTCTTGATTTTACTGGATGTGTCTGTTAAAGTTAATGCAAAACCATAGCCAATTGCACAACCTGCAGTGAACAATGCGAACCGGACAAATATGGAAATACAATTATTATCTTTCAGTAGTTGCATTGAAGAAATAAGAATACAATTTTGAACGTGCCTCAGCTGCCAGTTCAAGAACATGTGCTAGAGGCAAGTGTAAACATCATTGCCTCCATAAATATTAAGCAGACTTGCAAATCCAAATAGATGCAAAGGGGTTCTCCATTCTATGTTAAGTAAATACAGAAAGAAGGTTTCAAGCAGCAAGGGGGTAAAAGATTGATTGCAAAGAAAAGTCAGCAACATGCGTTAAAGTTTACCAGTCACTAAACAAAGCATTAAAGTGTCAACTAAAATCTTATGGTAAACAAGTGTCAAATAAAAGAGATTATATAGTGAAGTAGGACAATGAATGATAATCTATTATTGAAAGCAAACCATAAATTGCACATAAATTGGAACAATTATATAAGCAATTGAATCAAACTTATGCAATTAAAGCCGCTAGCAGTTGAGCAAAAGCAGGTACAGGTCATCATTAATCACTTGCTAGAAGACGAGAAAAAAAAAGAAGAATAAATACACAACCACATAACTGAAAATTAAGCAATCTTAAGAAAGTGGTGCAAGGTTGGTGGAAGAAAAAGAATAATAAATGAAAATTATACTTTTGGCTCTACCAGTTTAAAAAATATATTATATTTTAGAATTCTTGAATAATATTTTATGCATCTTTTTTATTGCACATAGGATATCTGAAGCAAGTCAGATGAAGAATTAAGCCATTTTCCAGGCTTTAGCAAGTCAATGAAATGAGAAAGAACCTAAAGGAATAGTGTGGTACTCACATTTGAGAGATGATCCAGCAAGACAAGTCAGCCTAGCTTTCGTGCTGGTCTCAGCCAATGGATTTGGCTTATCCTTCATAGCTATGCTAGCATCCCAAACTAGTATAACTCCACCAGATGACGCAGATGCCAATAAGTATGGATCATCAGTAGCAACACCACTCTTAGAAAATAGACCGACCACCTAAAAACTCAAAATAAGAAGCAATTCCAAACCAATTTAATGTCCAAATTAAATACAGATCTAATTTAAGGCATCTAAGTTCCAAACCAATTTGAATTTGATATTTACAAAAGAGGTCCAACAACTCCTATAAAGATAAATTGATGATAAAAAAGTTGTACAAGTTTTAATAAACCAGTTATGCTTAAATGTAAAGATCAAATAGAACTGAAAAATAAAGATAAAAAAGGACAAAAACAAAGACGGATGATTATGACAACTAAAAAGCAGTAAGCATATAAAACTTACCTTATGATTTTCTGCATTTTCGTCAATTATTTCATTCGTCGGAGGCGCATTGCCGCTGCCGCCGTGAAGGACGAAGCCTTAGGACCTTTCTTCCAGTGATTATGTGCTCCACCTCCGTGGGATTTGGTTGAAATCTCCCCAAAATAGCCAGCGGTCTCCCTTGTTCGATCTAGCAAATCACCGACGAGTGAAGGAGATTAGAAGGTAACGGGGTGTTCATCTCGTCGCGATGAGTCATCCGGTGGTGGTGGTGTCGCTATCCGCCGCCTTGGTTTGCCGGAATGGAGGGAGGGAGTTGTGGCTGGAAAGAGGAATGATGTAGGAGACAAGGTGTAAGGACCCAAATTAGGTCCTAGAATAGGGATGATCACGGGGCGGGGCCGGGGAATTCATCCCCACTCACTGCCCCGCCAGTGGCGGGGATTCCTCGCCCCCGCCCCTAATATCGGGGGGGAATTTCCCCCGTCCTCGTCCTGCGGGGATCCCCGTCCCCCGCGGGGATCCCCATCCCCCATAAAAAAATAATTTTTTTAATTTTAAAATACAATATTTTACAAATAATTAAAATTAAAATATAATATTTAATAAATAAAAAATTTAAAATCAATCACAATTTAAATGAACATAAATTTTAACTATTAATAAATCTAAAATTAAATATAACTTAAAACTTAATAATCCTAAATTAAATACAAATAACCAAAACTTAATAAAATTACAATAATACAAGAAATCAAAACTTAATAAAGTTGCAATAATACAAATAACCAAAAATTTCAGTTGAACCACTTCTTTTCCAATTTCTGACAAAATATAAACCTGAAATACAAATTAATCAAATATAAAAATATTAATTATATACTCATATACAGATTGAAAGTAAATTAAAGTTGTCACCACCATATTGCTACCTGATATCATAGACAGATAATTTATCAAGCACAAATCTCAAATTTTCAGTACAACTTGTCATTATTCCACCTGACATCGTAGAATAAGTAATCTTAATTTCTCAAAAAATTTAAATTGTCAATTCAAATTTCAATTAATGACAATATTTATTATTAGAATATTCAAAATAAATATATTCATAATTTACCTCTTCATCTACATCCATATCTTCAATCATTGTATAGCACCATGGATGAACAATTGAAGAAGATCCTAAATATATTAATTATTATTTATAAATTATGATGCATATGAACTATAATAAGAAATGCAAAGTAAATTAATAAATAAAATAATATAAGCAAATTTCACACACTTTTATTTGAAGCCAATATCCAATTTTGTGTACATATTAATGCTTCAACCGTGTCAGCATGCAATCGACTACGATGATGACTTATAAACCTTCCACTTGTACTGAAAGCTGACTCAGAAACCACAGTGGATACAGGAATTGCCAAAACATCTCTTGCAATTAATTGCAATGTTGGATACTTAAGGGCCAATTTCCACCAACTCGGTACATCAAAATCATCATTGAGTGGATATAATTTCTCTTCTAAATAAAGGTCTAATTCAGTGCGCATACTATCACTTTCGATCTCGGAAGAAGCAACAAACAATTCAAATTTACGCTTACAATTTGACCCCACACTATGACTTTGAGAAGAATTGCTTATTGATGGTTCAACTACTACAACTCTTCCACTTTCACTTGAATTCGACTTTGAAGAATATTGATCAACCAAATCATAACAAATTTTTTTAATATTCTCAACCTCTATTTTTGCCATTTCATCTCCATAAAAAAGAGAAAAATAACACTCCAAAAACTTAATCTTATATCTAGGATCCAAAATAGTGGCCACACTCATAACATTATGAATTTGAGACCAATATTTATCAAAATTTTCAATCATGCTGCAAGTTATAGCTTTAATATAAAAACACTCATCATTTTTCCACTGCATCAATTCCATCTTAATCTCACACAACTTTGGAAAAAAAAGATTGATAGTAAGATATTTTGTCGCAAAAATTTTTTCAATAACATCAAAAAATATTTTTAACTTCTCACAAATTTTTGCAACCATTTCCCAATCTTCATCCTTAGGGAGACATTTGTAAAGAGACTCCCTTTGTTTTAATCGTTTAAACACATCCTTGTAACAAATAGCCACATCAAGCATCATATAAGTGGAGTTCCACCTAGTCTTACAATCTAAAATCAATTTCTTAGTACAAGGAACTCTCAACTGACGTGCTGTATCCTCAAACTTTTCATTTCTTTTAGGAGGAGCACTCCAAAATGCAACACTATCTCTAACTACTTCAATACAATCTTTTATCATATCCAAACCATCCTTGGCAATTAAATTCAAAATATGAGCACTACATCGCACATGTAACAATTTCTCCTCCAACCAAAGACTATTAGATGATAATTTGCTTAAAATCAAACTATACATTGCATCATTTATCGAACAATTGTCTAAAGTCAATGCAGACAACTTGTTATCTAAATTCCAATCCATTATACAATGCATCACAAAGTACATCGGTTGTATGTGGACATGGCACATAAATAAACCTAATAAAAAAGTATCATAAATTATTTGATGTTATTTGCTATTAAAATAAATAAATATGCAATAACACATTATAAATTTATAATTAAAATATATTAAAAGTGGTACCTGATAATTCGACTTTGTAAAGTCCACGAACTATCAATGAAATGTGTTGTAATGCCCATAAAACCTTTCTTTTGATTGTTCGACGTCCATATATCAGTTATGATTGCAAATCGACTATCACTATTCTCAAGCAATTTCATAGTCTTCTATTTCTCTTGAGCATATAATTTCAGTATATCCCTCCTCACCGTATGTCTGCTCACTTTTTTGAACATTGGTTGAATTATCTCAAGAAACTTTCTAAAGAACTCATGTTCAATCATTGCTAATGGATACTCATGCACAATGATCATTGTTGCTAAATCTTTTCGTGCAAGGTCTTCATCAAAGTTATATGTCCCAATTGAAACCCTCCCTTCATTATCTATCTTAGGTTTCAAAATTGCTTGTCGTATATCCCCAGTCTTTCTTGTAGGACATATTGAAAAATGATCATGTAAATGTTTAGTTCCATTTTTGGTATCTCCTCCCAACTTCTTTCCACAATAGTTGCATATAGCCTTCCACTTATCATCAATCTTTTGCCTTTTATAGTGATTCCACACAACCGATTTCAAACGATTTTTGATATTCAAATTTATTTCTTCACTTTCATTTGTGGGATTAGTTTGGCTTGACTCAACTAAAGGCTGTAATTCCAATTGTATTCTAGATTGTTCACTACTTTGTTGTTGGTTAATTGGTTGTTCAATAGATTGTTCCACCTCATCCTTGATAGTACGACTAATACACCTATATCAATATAGAAAAAAAAACAAACTAAGAGTGTTGGAACATACAATGCACATCATTAATTAATACCTAAATTTAATTTATTTTAATACATAAACCAAAATTTATTAATAAAAGAATTATTTATAATTAATCATAAACTAATTGATATAAACTCTCAATTGAGTACCTTTTTGGACAAAACTCTTTTACAAGAAATAAGCACACCACCAGTATACCTGTAATGATGCAGCAAACAGTATTAACCCCCATCTAAAAACTTTTCTAGCTACTACTATTACATAATGCAATAAATAAACAAAAACCTTGTTGGGTCATATATGGATTCACAACAGTTGGTCGGTATCAATTTTGCAATTTAAGATTCTAAATACTTGACAATGGAACCATTATTTTATTCAATCTTAAAAACAACGTACTATGCTTTTAATTTCCCTTTTAAGATTTTATCAGTTGCATTTCTCATAAAAGCAACGTCATTACTTCATATATGTTTAATTTAATCAAATTTTTTTCATAAATATGCCATGCACTCACTATGATGAATCAGAGAATATATATATGCAATAATTTGGTTTCTAGTATAGATCTATATATTATATATAGATAAACTATTCAATAATTTATTTTCTATTATATAGAGATATGGACAAATTGAATCATATATCAAATAAATAGCCAAGTGTAAGATAAACAAATTGAATCATCAAATTAATATTATATCCAACCATAAGTAAGATAAACAAAAAAAAATTGTACATGTCAGTAAGACCAACCAAAATGTCTAGCTCTCAAATTACATTAGCTAACAGTCAAATCATGATCATCATGTACGGAGAAGCCAATAATAAGACGGTGTGCGAGATAAAATTAATTAGTGATTTATACTGAAAGAATTTAAAAGGCTGAAATTAATATATTTTTACATTCAACCTTACGCTTTCCAGCTAGTTCCTAGTCACAATTATTTGTTATCAAATATAGCCAAATAGGTATGGAGACAGATAAAAGAAACTGCTGCTTTGGGTCCCCTAAACAACACAAATAAACAATAATTTTGTGGATAGAAGAAAAATAAATAAGATATTTTTATTTTATGAATGTCTTCTAATTAACCAATGATAACCAGATCAATCATATGATTTGGATTCCCTTGAGCATTACAGGCATGCATAACCAGCAAATATACAGAACTGACGAAGTAGGAACTTAAGTAAGATGAAATCATGGAGAACAGATCGAAATCTAATTGGGAATAGTGGAATTCTAAAAACAGAAATAGTAGGGTTGGTTGTAGTCCACTATCTGCCGTTCCGTGGCAAGTGAAAAGGAAAACACAGATGTAAAAAATAAAGAGAAAGGGAAATTAAGACAATGGAAGCATATATATTAATAATACATGAAGCGCCATTATCAGATTTGGAAGCCCAAAGACTATAAAAAGAAGAAGAAAAAGAAGAAGAAGAAGAAGAAAAAGAAAAAGACAACTGTAGAACCTATAGGGGAAGCGGAAGAAAAAGAAGAAGAAGACTAACCAGATTTCAATTTCATTCGACGAGGGAGAGGAGCTCAGCTGTGTCCAAAGAAGAATGAAATGGCAGAAAAGGAAAATGATATGAGATTAGGGACTTAGGGTTTTGATTGGAATATTTATAGTCAATGGCATGTACGTAAATAATTATAAAACTAAGGTTAATATAGTAATTTTATTTGCGGGCCGGGGATCCCCGCGGGGCGGATACCCCATTCCCCATCCCCGCCCCCGAATTTACCATGGGGATTTTTTTCCCCCCGTCCCCATCCCCGCGGGGGGAAAATTCGGGGATTCCCCGCCCCGTGATCATCCCTATCCTAGAAGAATGCAAGGGCATTAACATATTATTAATGTCTAATTATAGAGATTAAGGTTAAATTAAAGTCTAATTAAACTACTCATTGAATTAATAGACAAAGATGGTTGAGAGGTAAAATGCTAATTTTACCATATAGGTGATTATGAGGTTAATTTAAAATACAAAAAGTTATAATGGATCAAAATTGAAAGAAAGGAAATAAGTTTTGGGTAAAAATTGTGATTAGTAGTTTGGTGGGTCAATTATAAAAATGAGAATCTCATGCAAGGACTAATATGTACTTTACCCACTATAATGTGATGGGGGCTTATTTTATCATTAAAAGGGGTAGTGGAGAGTGAGTGGGAAACCCATTCCACTCATAACTCCCAAGTCCTTCACGTGATTAAGAAATGGGATGTGGGTTATGTTCATTCATTTCTCTTATCTCTATATCCCTATCTCTAGATTTGAAGCTTTGTCATTTTAGGAAGTGGATTTGGATGGTATGCTCTAGAAAGTTCATATTTTCTCTTTTCTCATCTCTTTCAAAATTTAACTCCTTCATCTACAATCAAAGCCCTAGCTTCTTGCATTTGACTTTGGTAATGGAAGATCTTTGGCCTTGTTGATTTTAGTTAAGGTATAATTGCGTCTAATCTTCCTTTTTCTTTTAAATCTCCTCTTCACCTACCATGATTCTTCTTTTCTTCATCTTCATTTCTTTATGCGGGTAGGAAATCGAAGGAGATGATATTTATAGTTGGCTTTGAGTAGTGAAAAAAAAAGGAAATCTTGGAAGGAGACTAAGATTACAAAATAGGTTTGGGAACTTATTTTTCATGCATGTATGTAAATATAAATGTTTATGCTTGGATTAATTAATTTTAATGGTAATTTATTAGTTTGTTTAGGGTTAATGAGAGATTTAAATTGGATAAAAATCGTGTTTTGAATGTTGATGAAAAACTGGGTGTGGTTCTTGTGAACCAGGCTGCTTGTTTTGTTCATATTTGGAGTTGTAGACCTCGGATTGTGATGATTAAAAATTTTGTGTAAACTAGATTAAATTATCTACAATTCATTAGAAGGAGTTGTGACTTGATTCTATTGTTAAGAAACTCAGAAAATTCGTACAAATGAGCTATTTGAGTGTATAGGCAGTTTTGAACAGTTACCAATATTTTAACCATAACTCCTTTTATTTAAGTCATAATTGAGTGAGATTTGATTCTATGTAAACTTTATAGAAATATAAACAACTTTGTAGAAGAAACGTAGTCATAATCTGCCTCTAAATAATTTATATGATTTATTGAAATTGTACTGAGCTGTTATTCTTGGTTCTGGAGCAGATTGTGAAAAAAATGATATATCTCTTAGTACAGGGAACGAAATGCTATTAGGTTTGATTCTGTGAAAGCTAGACCTCTAAGTCTATACCTTTCATGAAGATAGCAATGCCTAATTATGTCCTTAAGCTTGTTTAATCTTAGCTTAATTTCGGACCTATACAAAGCACTGTCAATAGGAACAATATTTATTAAAGTGTAAATATCTTGAGTTCTAGAAGTGATATTGAAATGATTTTTGATGTTCTAAAAACGAAAAACATAGGGGATCATGTTTGTAGAAGGACAATTTTGCTAAAAATGACATTTTTCAGGTCAATAATGGCATATAAGTTGTATTTGAAATTCTACCATTGTGCAGAATTCTAAAGGCAGAATTTTCAATATTTAGTTTTAAATATTATTATGTTAAATCTATGTATACATGAAAATACACTAATTTACAAATAGCATGTAAAATATTTGATTGAATTGTATGTTTTTATACAATCATTCAGCTAGAAATTGATAATGAAATGTTAAAGCATGATAAATGAAATTTGATGCCATAAAATGTATATAGAGTTCAATTTTTTTTAAGAAGAAAACATGAATATATATAAATATAAATATAAATACATGAATGCTGGAAGTTGTATATATGAACATACATATTTGTTCATATGAATTCATATGATTTATATTACCTCAAATTGAATGTGCATGTTTATGCATGTCTAAAACATTGAAAATATAAATGCTGATATCATCACGCATTAACATCATTAAGATGCTGAAATGAGATAATATATATTTATATATGGCAATAAAGTTTTTAAATAACCTTAATACTATGAGTTATAACTATAGCTATATGTAAATGGATGCCTAATATATGTGACCATTCTTATATATAGATAGGATATATATGTGATAGCTAGATATTATAATGTTACCATAAATGTTCATTTGGTGTTAAGGTATGTGGACCAAGAAAATGGAAGCATATAATGTTATCTATACTTGTATGCAATGATAATACTATTTTGTTGTTTACATATTGATGAACTTAAAGTTATTGTACTTAGTTATATGACCTAACTTTGATTGGCCTAATATATATATATATATATATATATATATATATATGAATGTCTAAATGACATTATACTAAATAATATACATGTTTGCTATTAATCTATTGAGGTTAATGGTTTGTATAGCTGAAATGCCAACTTTACATATATGAAGAAGTAATGCCATTAATAGAATATATATGTGCTTATAGTATAAACATAGTGTGATTATACATGAATAGGTTTAAATCTCGAAATATGCTTTTACTTAATTATGACATAGACATGCATATGCATTTACATATAATTATGGTTTCTATAAATATATCATATAAGTATGATAATACAAAGATTATACAAGTGTGAATTTATAATCATAAACAAAAGTGTTCTTAAGCATATGATGTGCTTAAAGAAATATGGAAATATAGATATGTGGGCATGTATACTTTGAATAGAGGCGCTTAATATAATGAAATGATAAATGTTGTTTACATATGTGATATTGTGGAAATACATGCCATGATCTCCTTAAATAAAGGATAGTAATGTTTAAAAGTGGAAGTAGTCTTATCATGATTATCTTACATAGTTCAGAAGAGTATACATTTTTATAAGTTTATACATATAAATATGATTAAACTTATGTGAATAAAGTTAAAGTAAAGCAAAGTGAGTTTTTATGAAAGGATTTAACTGCCTGCATTGAGTCTAGAAAGTAGATAGATAGGCATGCCTATAAGGGTACCTTGCAGCTGTTTCTGAATAGTTTTGACCTGTTTAAGTCCACTTGAAATTAAAAGTTAGAGTGACCCTGTTTGGGTTTAAAAGTTAGAGTTAATTTAAACAACCCCGTTTGGGTTATAGCCGACCCTCGCTTGGGTCCGCTTGATTGGTCCATGTTATTTGATTGACCCCGTTTGGATCCATATTATTTGATTGACCCCGTTTGGGTCCATCGATTTACCATATAGTTTTATCCCTACAAGGGATCACCGTTTAATACCTCCGGATATCTTATTTGTACCTCCGGGTGCCACTGTTATAATCAACAGTTTTGTACCTTCGGGTACTACCGTATAACTCGATATCCACCTCTTTAGAATAGTGTAGGCTTTATTATCAAAGGTTAAGAAAAGTTTAATAAGGCATGCAAATTCTTAATTGACTTTATACTATTCTACATATGAAATTCCGTTTGTTACATACATAACCCATATCTAAAAGAATGCTCAATAGTACATATATCTATACTGCTAGTATAAAAAAAATACATGCTAATTGTTAAATTGATGATATATATATGCTCTTTATTTTTATATGTATGACAACGTATGAGTTATGAAGAAACTTATATTAGGGTATAGGGTATTATCTTATTTGAATGAACGCAATAATTGTCATAATATCATAGCATATTCCATACTAAGGATTATAAGAGTTATGCTATAATAACCATTGTTTTTGAAATATTTTTCCTATGATTATATATGTGTTCTCCTATGATTATATATATGTGTTCACATTGTTGCATGTACACATTCTTTAACGTGTATTTGCTATTTATGGTAATGATATATAAGTGTTATGTTTAGTTGATAGGCTTATTTTTATGATACATCTAATATGTTATAACATGAATAACTTATGGAATATAAAGTAAGCCTATAGTAATATAATAATCTCATGGTAATTAAAAGTGTTGTTTTGATATATAATTCTAATGTGTGTATATATCCAAGACATACAAGAATAGATATAAGATAATTTCTATGTTTGTGAAGATTGTTTATGAAATTGATAATAGATAACTATACTTTCATGATTAAGCATTGATTAATAAAATAAGAATATTATCAATGGTTAAACTTAAGTCAAAAGGATGTTGGAACTAGTATGATTATTATATGGTGAATGAAACGTCAATGCAAATTTTACCGTTGAAATTTATGATTTCTATAAGTGAATGTAAATGTTTAATTTCTTTCATTTCTTGAAATAAATCATTGTTATATTTGAGGCATGTTGTGTGCTTGTTGATGATCACTGTGAGTGGTCGTTTATCATGATTTAGTTTCCCACTAAGCTTTATAGCTTAGCACGGGTGTTTCATTCGTGTAGGTTGCAAAGCTAGGACTTTCTCGCAGGATTGATATCTGTAGCAGGTTGGCCAACACAAGTCTTTAAAGATTATAAAGTATATAATCTTCTTTTTGGTTTCTTTTTGTATTTCGAGGGTTTTATGTTGTGTTGGAAATCTTGTAAAAGTACAACTATTTTGTAAGATATTAATTAGTTGTTATATTTTGTAAAGAGACTCTAATATATATTGTGAAGTCTTAATAGTATAGCACTCTTATGATATAAGTATGAATATCAGTTCTCTATATAGTTGGTATATGTTTTTGTTGCACGGTAAAATAGGTGTAATGAGATGGATAAAGTAATATGTATAGATTATAGGATAAGGGTGCTACACGAGGTGGCCGTCGGGGACTCACAGCGGCGACGAGTTAGCCACCGGGGACTCGCAGTGCCACTAAACAGCGGGAACCGACTCAACGACTCCTCCATGTACTTACCCTCTCTCCCCCGATTCTCCTCTCTCACCTGTTCTCTTTATTCTTTTGTTTTTGTTATTTTTTTTCTCCTTTACCCCTTTTAAAATGAGTGGCTCTTATATTTTCTCCAAGGAATTTTTAGAAATTGCATGGTCTCCTTGTTGTAATATTATTATGATTAGTCAATAAAAATTTTAATATCTTAGTGATTTTAATGACCATCATACTTTTATTTGTTTTAGTTATTTATTATAAATTCTTAAATTATGCTTTAAATTCAAATTACAAATTTTAAAACCTTAAAATTATTCAAACTTATTTTATATCTTTAATAAATTAGTCATTACAAACCGGTATTAAAAGTATTGTTCCCATATAGTGGTCACGCTCCTAGAGGAGCCACGATTTGACTGAGATCTGCATCGAAGCGACTCAACGTACCCATTTTTGATCTATACATTGCTGGCGAGTGAGGGGAGGTAGAAGGCACCAGGAGGTTCGATCTATACATTGTAATTATTATTATTTCACATAAATTAATTTATGTTAATTTCTTATTTATTATTATTTAACAGTTAATAATAACTGATAATACGTAGTACGTATTTTATATATAAGGGATAAACCAATGTTTATGTATTTATTTTTACAAAGGAGCTGTCAAAAGTAAGAATACAATTTGAAAATTTCTTTACTTTTAATTACGTATTTCTCACTATACAGGAGAATCATAATATCCATAATTAAGAATTTCCGACTATACAAGAGAATTATAATACCCATCCAAATAGAAATGTTAATAGAAAGAATTCAAAACATTCTATACTTTTTAAATTTTATTATTATTATTTTAATTATTTTAATAATTATTATACATTTATTTGTTTTAAATCCTTTGTCATTAGTTTTTAAATTTTTGCTTTAAATTCAAATTATCACTTTGAAATTTTTGAAATTATGCAAACAAATCAATCTTAGAACCAGTATCAAAATATTATACACCCGTATTAAAAGTGCTTTCGTACGATTTCAAATTTTTGGGACATTACAATTAAGTTTCATAGTATGACTATATAATAATTATAACAATTACTTTATTATTATTATTATTATTATTATTATTATTATTATTAAAATGTAATTTTTTTAAATAAATAAATTTATATTTGGGAATAATTGATAAAGAAATCAATAGAATTCCTAATAATTTAATATTTGATTTAAATTTTATAAAATAAAAATTAATTACAAATTTTTTATTATTATTTTAAATGAAATAATAAATTTTATATTATTATTTTATAAATATTTATTTTTATTAATATTGAACACGCAAATATATAATAATAGTAACAATTAGTTTATTATTATTATTAAAAATGTAAATCTTCTAAATAAATAACTTTAAATTTTGATATAATTGATAAAAAATTATTATCAACTTATAAAATAAATTATAATTTTCTGTTACAAAATAAAATATTCATTTCATATGGTCTATATTAAAATTACTTGAAAGTATACATAAATCATGTGAGTGAAATTTAAAAAAGTTATTTTTTAATTTATTTGTGACGGATTAGTGACTAAATTATTCCGTCGCTAATTGTATAAACATAACAAATTACTATTAGCAACAGAAAATTTTCGTTGCTAAACCATCGCAAAAAAGGCGCTATATTTTTCCTCCAAAATTAGCAACTAAAATGTTCATCGCTAAATTATCTGGAACTAATTTCATGAATAAAAAATTATAAAATTTAGCGACGAAAATATTCATCGCGAATTCCATCGCAAAACAAGGTGTGTACACTTTTTGCCAATAATTAGTGACTGTTTATTCATTCCATCGCTATTTCATTGCAAAAAAATAAAAAATATCCTCCCCATGAAGGAATTGTAAAATAGTTGCAAATCCGTCGTAAAATTTGCGACAAAAATAAAGCCGTCGCTAATTGGCAGTTTTTTTGTAGTGATACTTACATTTCCCTCGAGTGTAACAGCAATGCCTAGTGGTTGACCTTCTCTGATTTTAAAGGTGGCGATAGAGTTCCTTGCTCTTGTCTTTATAGGCCCATGTCCAGTAATTAGAGCCAACTTATTCATTGCAGTTTCCAAACCCTTTCATGAGATTAAGTAGAACATTTTCTGGTTGTAAAGATCTTAAACAGTCACTAAATTATTCCGTCGCTAATTGTATAAACATAACAAATTACTATTAGCAACAGAAAATTTTCTTGCTAAACCATCGCAAAAAAGGCGCTATATTTTTCCTCCAAAATTAACGACTAAAATTCATCGCTAAATTATCTGGAACTAATTTCATGAATAAAAAATTATAAAATTTAGCAACGAAAATATTCATCGCGGATTCCATCGCAAAACAAGGCGTGTACACTTTTTGCCAATAATTAGTGACTGTTTATTCATTCCGTCGCTATTTCGTCGCAAAAAAATAAAAAAATATCCTCCCCATGACGGAATTGTAAAATAGTTGCAAATCCGTCGTAAAATTTGCGACAAAAATAAAGCCGTCGCTACTTGGCAGTTTTTTTGTAGTGATACTTACATTTCGCCCGAGTGTAACAGCAATGCCTAGTAGTTGACCTTCTCTGATTTTAAAGGTGGCGATAGAGTTCCTTGCTCTTGTCTTTATAGGCCCATGTCCAGTAATTAGAGCCAACTTATTCATTGCAGTTTCCAAACCCTTTCATGAGATTAAGTAGAACCTTTTCTGGTTGTAGAGATCTTAAATAGTCTAGTGAGTCATTCTTTTCTTCACCTACAAATCGTTACATTTGAAGAGCAGCACTTTTCCTCTTGACTTCATGAAATTCCTTTAGTATTAACAAAACAAATAAATAAATTTCAGTAATTATGCATCCTGATCATGATATAAATTTCAGTAATAAATAAATTCCTTAAAGCAATACCTTTTTCACAGAAGACAAACAAGACTGCAAATCGAGAATACATTGTTGAGTTTCAGGGGACATTTCACCAAGGCCTTCAATACTGTATTATTAGATGGGTCTTCAGTTACTTTTTCAGATTTGCCACTTACTCCATGGTAATTATGATTTTTCATAGAGAATATCTGTATAAAGAGCATAAAAGTAATTTATAGAAATTAGACAAACTAAAAGAAACTTTTTATTTGTAAGATAATAATAATGCAAAATCTAGTCCTGAAAACTTCTTCCATGTACCACTCTACAAAAAATCTCCATCTCATAATTTTTTTCTCGATAAGTGTGAAATTATTTCAGCCATACAGATTGGTAATTTGTTTTTTTTTTTTATTTTTTTATTTTAAGACAGGTCAAAGTCAACTAAATTAAAGTGAGAAACCTATCTCACAAGTAAGTGTGTAACCATGAAAGCTTTGGTTGGGAGTAGGAGGCTGGGTTTGAGTTAAATATACCCTTTGCCTTTACTAACTAGTTACATATACAAGAAATAACTAGACCAATTTTAAGGAATAATAATGCAAAATCTAGTCCTGAAAGCTTCTTCCCTGTACCACTCTACAAAAAATCTCCATCTCATAAATTTTTTTCTCGATACGTGTGAAATTATTTTAGCCATGTAGATTGGTAATTTGTTTACTTTTTTTTTATTTTTTTATTTTAAGACAGGTCAAAGTCAACTAAATTAAAGTGAGAAACCTGTCTCACTGGTAAGTGTGTAACCATGAAAGCTTTGGTTGGGAGTAAGAGGCTGGGTTTGAGTTAAATATACCCTTTGCCTTTACTAACTAGTTACATATACAAGAAATAACTAGACCAATTTTAAGGAATGAGCAATGAATCTGTCCTGAATTATAAAAATCATTACTAAATTGAGCTATAATCCACAAAAAAAAATCTTCTAATTTTAAAATTGAATGAATGATTAATCAAGTAGGACCCAACTCACTCAAATGATTTTTGCAATATTATGACACACACACACACACACACACACATATATATATATATATATGAGTGATGCTCATCTTCTACCTTATTCTGATTATGGGTCCAGCCAGGCTGGCAATATATCCTCAAAATTTATTCAAGAACTATGTATTAATCATTCCTTTAGTTTACAAGTGGATAAGGTATAAGTTTAAACACTAAATTATGCAATATAATCCTATTTTATCAACTGAACCAGTGATGAAACAATCTGATTATCAAGCACAAGTTAACAAAGTAAAGATGCATCACTATATAAAGGCAGCAGACAATGCACATGATAAAAAATTTGTTGTCTTCTCGACAACTGAAAGGAAATCTTTATCAAGATATTGTAATTAAAGGCAACAAATTGAGAAATGACTCCGTACACATGGAAGCAAATGACAAGAACCATATTTACCGAATTTTGTGGGAAGAATGGTTGATTAATTGCAAAGGATTGAGTATTATTTACCCAAACTGCAAGTCTACTGGAGCCTTCAGTAAGCTCATCGCTTCTCATAAAAAGATGGTTGTCTCCATCGATGACATCAAGAAGAAGATGCTCACATGAATCAGGGACATCAACATCGTACCTATTGGAAGTGCATATGAGATTTTATAAATAATAAGCTAAGAACAACAACAAGCATTGTACTTAAAATGCTAGTTTTATTATTGAGCACATGAACTTATCTGCCCTTGTAGAGAAAATTGAGTTCAAATGCATCTAACTGCAAGCCTAGACCCAGAATCTTGTTATTGATTCTGACCAAAATAGCTTCATCAGGGACATCACGCAAGATCAACTCATTTGTAGCCATATTAATGTTATGTCCTATGTGCTCACGATAAAGATTCCCAGGCACATTATGGAATTGTATGCTATCTCCACTCTGCATAATGTAGTCAATGTTGACAGGGAAGGTCTTTATTGAGAGAGTACACATATACTTTTTAAACCATAAGGGGATGAGTAATCCTGGTGATGATTATAGCATTAAATGTCTCGACAAAAAACCATATACATTTGAAGCAAGTAGTCATATTTGGCTATCAATCAATTAGTGCTTAAGCTAAAGTCGGCAATGAAAAAACTTAGCTGCAGTCAAGCAGCAAAAATCTTTTAAGCAATACACAATAATCTAAATGATAGAAAGGACTGGCGTTTTCTTCATAAAGGCCTTTTCAACATAGTTCTTCTTGGCAATCATCTTACCCTTAATACCCAATACCTGTTTCCAAAGGGAAAAAAATGAAAAATCAAATTCCAAATCAAGCATAAATCAATCATCAGTAGAAAATAAAAAAAATTGCAAAAGAATCAGAGACCTTCTGGGCCCTTTCAAAGCACTTGTGAACTTCATAAGCTTCCTTCTTGCGCTTGCGCTTGAAATGGTCGAGACAGTACCCTTGACTCTTCCTGTGTAGCTCTATGTAATCTCCTTGTGGCTATCATCAATTCATAATCAACCAGAACCAATCAGAAATCAAATGATGAATGAAAAGTATAATTGATGACAGTTAAAAACAGATTAATTAAAGAACTACCATGGCGACTTCGCTTTTGAGTTCAGTTTCTACTTAGAGAAAAGTGGAGGAAAGAAGATAGAAACCCTAATTAAGGGGTTTATGGCTTAGATGGAGATGTGTTTTTCAATGTTTCTATTGGTGCAAACTCATGACGTGCTTGATTTATATTTGAACATCAAGAAATGAACCTGCAGTTGGAGAATTTATAAAGCTTTCCTCTAGGAGAGAAGATGATGAGTGCAACTTCAGCATCGTAAAGAACGGATCGAAGAGGATGCAGAATTTCATCGCAGAGCAGAGGATATGCAATTGCATTTTCTACTGGTAGAAAGAAAGAGTTAGGGTTTCTGTTAAGTAAATTACATTTAAGCAAATTTTTTAGGTGCTTTTACAAGAGAGGTTCCAGATGGAAAAATAATAAGCAGGATATGTTCCCGCGCATGCCATTATAGTGAGGGACCAAATTTTTTAGGTTATTTCTAAATTTACAAAAAAATATAGTTTTATTAAATTTTAAGTTAAAAATAAAATTATATTTAATTTTATACTATAAATTATTATGAATTAATATTTAATCTGATTTAAAATTTTTGGGGTAATATGAGTTATTTTATATATTGATAGAATTAAATTTAAATATTAAAAAATATAAATCATATAAATCATATTTATATATCATATCAAAATATAGCAAATTTTTATTTAGATATTCATAAAACAAAAAAATGTTGTATATATAATTAAAATTTATGCATATGACTAAAATAAAATTATATATAATAAAAATAAAAAATATTTAGTCTAGGATTTATTTGGGAAAAAATGATATTTTATTAAAAAATAAAAAAGTAAATTTTAAATATTTATTTTTGAATAATGAAACTAATAGCGACGGATTACCGATGCAAATACCGTTCAAAAATTTATAGATCTTCCGTCCCTATGCTCCTATTGTTTCCCGATGGAATAGGTAACCGTCACTAATCCATCGCTAACAAATTTAAAATAAAGCTTCATTTATATTACCGATAGAAATTCCATCGGTACATTAATTACAATGTTTGACATCCTTACCGACGCATGGGTCTGTCGCTAAATCCATTGCTACATAATGGT
Source organism: Excoecaria agallocha (assembly GCA_037975025.1). Lineage (NCBI taxonomy): Eukaryota > Viridiplantae > Streptophyta > Magnoliopsida > Malpighiales > Euphorbiaceae > Excoecaria > Excoecaria agallocha. Next base: position 11,436,006 of record CM075820.1, read on the forward strand.
GCCAATATTTCCCGCCAATATTACTAACCGTTTTTCTTTATCGTTGCTAAAAATGTCAGTATTCTACAATTTTTTTTTTTGTTTTTACCCACAAATCTATATTTTTGTTGGTAATCCATCGGTAATATCTCAATATTAGCGACGAAATTTGTAGCCACCGGTAAATTCCGTCGGTAAAATCAATTTTTTTTGTAGTGGCATTTACATATTCAGAATCATAATTTGATAATGTATCATTGCCTTTTTACAGTTTGTTCTTTTGTGTCCCAATTCTTTGCAATTTTCACATCTTTCTTTGAAGCCTCTTTTGGATAATTTTTGTAAAGATCTAACTCTTCTTGGTTCATTTTTATCCCTCTTTCTTTGTCTTTTGGGTCCGCCAACTTGCTTAACATATGAAGGAAGTTTAATTGGTTGAAAATCATCCACTCTCCAAAATTATTGTCCCCTTACTGGCTCCAATTTATGCTTATAAATCTCAATGTATGTTTGCTTGCTATAATAATAAGAAATATAATTGAATAAATCCCGCTTGTTGTGGTTCATGATAGCTAAGGCATGAGGACATGGGATTCCTGTGAGATCCCATTCTCTACGTGTGCAAGTTTGCATATTCAATTTGATTGTATGTCGATCAACCTCTTCACTAACTTCATACCCATTTGCACTATTGAATTCAATCCTACATTTATTTGCTATATCTCTGTTATCTTTGTAAGACAATGTGGTGACCAATCTTTAACCCACTTATAACACTATATATCTAACTTAGCAATCCTAATCATTATCTTAATTCTTATCTCCTTTAGCATTTTTATAACTAGTTTGTGTCTTGCTTTTAGTATCCAGATGTTAAAACTTTCCACCACATTATTCTCCTCACTTGATGATTTGCTTTTGAAAGAGAAGTATGCTCTTCACCAGGTCTCATGATTGTATTTCAACAAATCCTCAATAGCTTTCTTCTCAATTCCATCAAGAATTTTTAGATTATCAATGAACTATTCATGATAAGTAGACCATGCACAAATCTAGAAGTGTTTCTTCAGCTCATCCCCTCTTTAAGTTTAAGACCAATTTGAGTATATGTGCTTTTCACAGAATCAGTGGTCACTTTTAGGAACAATTTCTTTAATAGTTGGAATTAGACCTTAAAATTGTCCATAATAATTCTATAAAACATATTATATCAGTATAAAAAAAAATTAAAGTAGTAGCTCAAGTGAACATGTAGATTTATTAAATCGAGATCATGGAAATAACCATTACAACTTACATCAATAAGAAAGTCAGGGCATCGATGAAATCTTCTTCCTGAATTTCTAACACTTCAAGATTCAAGCAAGATTTTCCTTTTCCCACATCTGCACAAGTATTGTGGAATGCCCCCTTCGATTTATGTTTTCTTCAATAGAATTTGTAGATGCCATGTCTAGGGTTTACAATGATTTGAAATATCTCTTTGATAATGAGATTAAGGATTAGGAATATTTTAGAGATTTGTTGTTTTCGATTTAAAGAAGCACAGAGCTTTATTGAGAATGAGATCGTGCTTTCTGAGACTAGAGAGGGCGAGATAGAGAGGGGAAAGAGACAATAATTTTTTCCCATGTAGGTCCCATGCCTCGTGGCGATGAGATGGCACTGAATTGGCACATCGTTCCTTACATGTCAGTCACGTCATCCAAATACTTGTCCATGTAATTGGCCACATCAGCGTCGTTACCTATTAACAGACATAATGTAAACAAATGAGCATTTTAGAGTTGTTTTTATGAGTTGAGAGGCATTTTTGCTCCAAAAATAACGTTAGGGGCATTTTAGCTCATTTGAGACAACTTTAAGAATATTTTAGTATATTTTTCCTAATAATAATAATAATAACAACAACTTAGGTAACATTTGTTAAATCAACCTACATAAAAAATTTTAAGATAAAACTGAAATATTTTTTGAATCAAAATATGAAATAGTCAAATTAAGACTAGAAAGTTTACCGAAGTTTTTTTTCAATTATTTGTTAAAATTTTTGGGATAAACTAAAAATATATATTTTTAATTTTTTAATTGTTTCTTATCTGACAAAATACGTGAATGCATATCTTGACTATATTTCAAGATATGTATATCTTAATATTTCAAGATATAGGTAGTTGAATTTTTTTTTGATCCATTTTTTTTTATAACAAATACTTGAAAAAGTAAAAAAAGTTGGAATAACTTTATTTTTTTTTTATTCCAACCTTTCTAAGGTTAACAGATGCTACCTTAAACGTATGTATATACACGTTATAATATTATATAAGTATATATATAATTCAAATATACAATTAAATTATACTTTTAATAGTAATTTAAAATATAAATTATATCAGTTATAAAATTTTTACCAAATATTTATGATATTTTATATCTGCTATTGGGTATTAGTTATCAGCAATTTCTATAAACTATCAACCAAAATTAGGGATGATCACAAGGCGGAAAATCCCCGTTCCTGGTGGGGACCCACCCTGAATGGGGCGGGGAATCCCCGAAAAATTTCCCTGTGGGGATGGGGGAAAAGTATTCCCCGACTTATAATTCGGGGTGGGGACGGGGATTGTGGTCCCCGCCCCGAAATTTTTTCGTCCCTGAAATATAATTACTAAATTTAATTATATTTATATAATTTAGTTTTAAATTATATTTAATTTTAGTTTTATCGATTGTTAAAATTTATATTAGTTTGATTTGTAATTGAATTTATATTTTTAATTATTAAATATTATATTTTCAACTATAATTAATTATTAAATATTATAATTTAGTTATAATTAAATTTTTTTAAAAAATAAAAATAATTTTTATGTGGGGACAGGGATCCCCGCGGAGATGGGGATCCCTGTGGGGATGGGGACGAGGGGAATTTTTTTTCCGAAATACTATCGGTCCCCGCCCTGCCCTTGCACGGGGCCTTCCCGCCCCCGCCCTGCGATCATCCCTAACCAAAATGAACAGTTAAATCGGCCATTTTAATTTTTTTAAATAAATATCATTTTTCTATTATAATTTAAAGGCAAATATATGTAATTTTTTAAAAAATTAATACTAACTAATTTTAGACAGTGAGAAAAGGTGAAAAAAAAATATAATTTGAAAAAATTACTTTGTTTTGATAATTAAAATTTTTTTGTTTCAATTTTTTTTATAAAAAATGTAAGGAAAATTGAAAAAAAAGTATCCAAAACGTTTATTGGAGGCATATTAATGCTTTTGCAATATTATCAAAAAACCTTTATGTTAATAAATTAATTTATTCAAATAAAAAATTTTGAAATAATTTTTTTTTAAAAATTAGTTAAAAAATAACAATTCAAAATTACATAATTATAATTAAGTAGTAAAATACATACCTCTAGAAATAGTAACTTTCACATTTGATATTGATAAAATATATTTTTTAAAAAAATATTAATTTTGAGTTGTTTTCTCAATCGATTCACATTCCTCAATTGCTAGTTCATGGCATAAAAGTGAATAATTTTTATCAAATTTGCATAATTTTTCTAGGTAATTAATAACTAATGAAACCTTAAAAATTCACAAAAAAAAAAAAAGCAATATGAAAAATTACTTTTCACTAACAAAGATTTATATCTTTTTAGAAGATAATTTGTCCTTATGAAAATTGGATGCATGGCTAATAGCCTAATATGAACTAATAACTCTAAAAAGATCTGCAAAATAAATAGGGATGGCATGACTGATTAATCAGTACACAATTTATTTTGCAAGTCCAATCTATTAATATTTATTTTTTCAAATCAATATCCAAATCCATTCTATTAATAATTGTTTGACCACTAATTCGTTAACCGAATTTAGCCGGTTAACCATTTAAAATATTCAACACACTGTGGCATACAGCTAACCTATGAAACATAGCATTAGAAAATATCAACCCATAATATTAAAACATAAATTTTTAAATATAAAAGTATAAATAAAAATACAAGTCCTAAGAAATTCATGTGAATACAATTAAAAAAATTACAAAAATAGTTTACATATGTATATATATGGGGAAAATTATATTTATACAGACATAAATATAATGATAATTTTAATTAAATCATTTTTATATCTATAAAGGATAAATTTGTAATTTCAATTAAAATGTAAAATTATCCCTATTAAGATATATATGTATGTAAAAAATTAAAAATAAAGTCCGATTAATAAGACAATAAGTCAAAGTAATTAAAATTTGTGCTTGCATGGAAGTGAACTAGCTGCTACAAATACCGTTTTGGAATCGATTTCAACTAATGGTTACAACAAAATGATATTTAAATTTAAATTATTTCATACCAAACATAATTAATTAATTAATTAGAGTAATTGCTCATTTTATAAAAATTAAAAAGGAATAAAGTTATATTTTAATATTTATTTTTGAATGTCAAAAATATTTTCCGTAACAACTATAAAAGCAATGTTTTCAAATTCAGTTCAGAAGTCGACTTGGCCTGCCAACTGGATCATGGGTCAACTGATTCGATCAGGCCGACTCGAAATTTTTATTATTTTTTTTAAATATAATTATTTATAAAAAATTAAACATATAATATGTAACAATACATTCAAAAACCTATTAATTACCAAATATCAATATAAATATATTAATTTTAAGCCCAACAAAGTTTGTAAATATAAAAATCAAATAAATTGTCTTAAGTAATAAATATCCAAATAAATCCACATAATATAAAAAACAAACATTCAAATAAGTTTATTTAACATGATAAACAAAAATCGATAATAATCAATCTTCATCTTCATATGATATATATATATATATATATATGGAAAACAAAACTAATTTACTGTAAAAATCTAATTTTTTTCCAGCAAAAATTCGTAATTGGGAGTTCTAAAAACTAATTTTGTAGAGATGTAACGTTGGATGATGTGATTTGATCATCCCAAAAATATAAAATGTACATTAATAAATTATTTTACATTTGTTATTAGTGTTACAGTTACATAATTTAAATGATTCTTATTGAAGTCCAACAAACAACTTGTTTTGAATGCCTTTTTAAATTTTTACATTAAAATTAAGGAAATAATTAAAAAATTTCAATTCTTTAAAATATTTATAATTTATTAAATTTTTTTTTTTATAAATTGAGATAGTGATGATAGATTTTTAGAAAGTTTTAAATATATTGGAAAAATTAAGAATAAAAATAAAAATTATTAGTAATTGATATATTGTTAAATTTTTAGAAATACACTTAAAATTGAAAAAATGATCTCATATATATATATATATATATATATATATATATCAGCCTGCAATCATTTAAGGAATGAGCTTTTGCTCTAGGGTTGTGGGTCTGCGTGAAAGGTAGAGAAGAAGACATAAAATGCATAATTTTGTAATTGATCCCGGTTCAACTCGAGCTTCAGTTCAATCTGAGTTTTTTCGGCTCAATTCGAGTTTTTTGATATTTTGAGTTTCATGCTGTACCAATTTAATTTTCTAATCGAGTTATGATCTAACTGGTTCGACCATTTAGGTCAAACCAAGTTTTAAAACATTGTATAAAAGTATAAAGAAGTGTTATTAACTGACAGATATTATTTTTAGTGATTTTCTGCTACCAGTTTTATCACCTGGTGGCTTGACTCTGGCATTCATGAGGCTAAGTCATGGCTATCACTTTTTCACTTTAAGACTTAGATACAAGAAGTAGAAATATTTATCGTCGAACCAATGTTATTAAAATCGGATCGATTTAACTATGAATCGATAAATAATTCGATTGATTTAATACATAAAAATTAGACTGGCTAAAAATTACAGGGAACCGATATGAACCCGATAAACCAATACAAATCTGCTTAAAATCGAATAAAACTGGTTAGAACCAGAAAAATTCAGTTTGAACCAGAAAAACTAATTTTGGTCCAAAATACTATACAACATTGTTTTTTGCTGGAAATATATACACACACAAAACAATTAAAATTAATTTAGGAAATTTTAATGAATTTTTTATGAATAAAATAAAAATTATAATTTATAATTGATGAATATTTACAATTTTTTACTATATCTAGCTTAAATATTTGTTATAAATATGAAATAACTTAAAAATATTGCTTTATGATTAATGTTTGATGATAAATGCGTTGTTTTAAATATTTTTTATTTTTTTATATAGTTATATTTTTATAATATTTATAAAAAAATTTAAAAATAATATTATTTTGAAAAAAAAAATAAAAATTAGGTTGATCCATATCAAATTGATCGAATTAAAAATTATTTACTTTTTCAGTTCTTTGTCCGTTCCAATTTTAATAAAATTGCTTTGAACTTATTACATTTGGCAAAATAAAACATTTTTATCTTTGAAGTTGACAAGTTTAAATTTCTTGAATTCAACTTTTATTATTATTTTTTTAAGGTAGGAGTGGTAGACTGGTAGGTTACTAACTATCTCAACCAGAATGAGAATTCCATTAGTAATCATTAGTCATCACATTATTCCAGGAAACCAAGTTAAAGAAGAGTTCTGCTAAATGTCTCAGATCGAGTAGTTCAAAAATACCTTGCACAATTTTTGTTTTAACTTAATTAAAATATCCTCAAGCAATTTAACCAAACATTTGAATGAAAAAAAAAGCTTTTATTTTTGGATTTCTCAACTTTTTCTTATACTCAATAATTAAATTTTTTTTAGTGCAGATAAAATTACTCATCTATTAAACATTCATTGGTTGACATTAAAAAGTAAACTATAGCAAACTTATAAAACCTAAAATACACAAAATAACAATTGAAAACTACATATTTCACTAATCAAATTATTCAAATGAAATAAATAATTTTTTTGGTTTTATTATTTATATATTTAAATTTTAGCTGGAAATTTTTAGTTTCTAACTCTAAGAGAGTCATTCAGTTTTTTTTTTCTTCTTTACATTTTTTTTATGGATCATTTGTACGATCCATATATATATATATATATATATATATATATATATATATATATATATATATATATATATATATATATATATATATATATATATATATCGGGTTGTTGCAGGGAAGAATTATTTAATTTATGATTAATCTCACCATATTTGAGTTTAGAATACTTTCCCAGAGGAATATGCTACTGTCTTTAGTTTTCACATTTTGCTTGGTGCCAAAAGGAAAATAAAAATAAAAATAAAGGCAGCCACAATTAACTGTATTTATAAATTAAATTTCATTAAACTAAAGTCATAATTACATATTTTCTTCAATTTTACCCTTTTCTAACCAACATAAAATCCAAAAATACTGTTAATTATGTGTGCATATAGCAAATTTGTGAAACCTAAAATACACAAAATACCAATTGAAATTTACATATTTCACTAATCAAATTATTATGGCTGAACAAAACAACACAACATGTATATAAAAATGTATTTTCTTTAATTAATCAGTTGAAATTTTTATTAAACTCGTTTTGAAACCTAAAATGTTGCTAAATTATTTGGATACCATAGCACTAAAAATTATAACCCAATATTGAAATAAAATATTTTAATTTTCATCATCATATATGCTACAAGTCCAACATGCCATCTATATGCTAAGTATGTGTGTTAATAATGAGCATTTATAATTGTAATTCATTTGAAAACATAAACTATAAAAATAATTTATTGAGCATTTATAATTGTAAAGTCGTATAGTCCTTTTGAATTTGTCTCAGTATTCAATTAAATTCCTATAATTTGAAATCAATTTAATCTTTACAAAGTAAAAAATAAATCGTTAAAAAATAAAAATTAGGCTGTATAAGTTTTAATTAAGATAAAATATTTTACTTATTTTCAATACATTAACATATTTAGGTCATGATTTTTTTTTGTCCTTTGGATTAACATTTTAAATTTGTTACAAATCTAATAGCTAAGTATTTCCTAATTTAATTTAAGTTAGACCAATATAAAGTGAAATTGCTAGCTATTTTAATATATTTACCTCCCAAAATTTACAAGTTAAGTTATGTGAATATAAAAATAATTTCTACTAATACAGAGTTTAATTTTATAATTTTAATTAATACATATTCGAGGAGAAATAAATGAATTTATCACTAACTATCTCAAACCAATTAACTATAAAAATATAATACTAGCTCAAAATATACTGCTTTTTTAGAAAAACTTTGAGAGCCGAATTAGATTAGAATATAATTTTTTTTTTCACATTTATTTATGGTGCCAAATTCCAATCAAGGAAAAGTCACAATTTATAGTCAGTCACCAATTATGAAATCATGTATATTGTTTCGCCTATGGAATCAAATATTGCAGTATAATAATATTTAAATAAAGCATACCAATCCCGAAAAAACATTATAATGTTGAATAATAATAATAATAATAATAATAATAATAATCAATTGTTAATTGTTTAATATTAATACAATATTGAGATTTGAAATAGCCGCATTTTTTTATAAACACAATTACTGATTTTATCAAATTATTAAAATTAGTTATAAGTTATAAGTGAAACTGAAGATTTCATTTTTGTTACCCAGATTATCACATTTCCTCTCTCTGAATCTGTGGAGGAGAAAATTGGTTAATCCAATTTTAATTTTAATTAATTATTTTTAATTGAATATAATCAATTTAAATTCAATTGGTTATTTTTTTTTATTGAAAATCACTTATCCAAATTAAAGTTGAATTTCAATTAAAAACCAAATAAAAGTTAATCCAAAATTGAATTTCTAAATCAACGGGTTTAATTCAATTCAGTTGATTCAATTTTCAAATCAATAGAACCAATTCAAACTTAATTAATTTAATCTCACTTTCAAATCAATTTCAAATACTATTAATAAGCATGTGATTATATTTACTTGGAGCAACAAGCCATATCAAATTGAATCCAATCCAACATAGCTAAAACTTCAATTTAAAAAACCAACTTTAAAGCCAGTCCAATTTCAATTGAATTTCAAGATCAATTAAAATTCAATTGAATTGGCCAAATCAAATTGAATTTCGATTGATTTTCAATCAAAATTAAATTGAAAAGGTACATGTCTAAAATAAATTAAATTTCAATTGAATTTGGCCAAATTCAAAATTAGTAGTATCAAATTGAAATTCAATCGAATCAAGATGAATTTTAATTGAAACTCAATTTTAATTGAATTTCCAAATTAATTTAGATTTCAAATGATTTTTAATTGAAAATTTTCAAGATAAATCGAAATTCAATTGTAATTTTGAGTTCCAGTTATATTTGGAATTAAAAATTAAACTCTTGAATTGCTAAATTAAATTGCATTGTTGTTGAATATCACTACACAATATTCAATTTCATATTATTTGATTTATTATTTGACTATGAATACATAAGTTTAATAAAATTGGCAATTTAATATTTATAACTGTCTAAGTTATTTAGAAGTTAATTCAAATATAGTTATTTAGTAAATATTTATTTACTACGTGTGTAGTATGAGAAATTTGACTAATTGTACTCATGTTGATTGAAAGTATGAATGATAGTTTCACTTTTGTTATACAACTTAAAGAGTAACATTTTTATAATGAAAAAATATAAGGGCAAAATTATATATTTAGACAAAATAAAATGACAAATATACACCTTCTGCCTAATTAATTACATGTGTGGTAATGAAAACTTTAATTTTGATTTTTGTATAAAGAAATCGCTACTTTTCATAATACCAGAATTTAAATTATTTTAAAAGTTATGGTATTAGATAAAATTATAATAAGTATTGTCTTTTTTTTAAAGAACAAAAAAATAAATAAATTAGCATGCTATACTGTTTGATAAAAGTATAATTTTAATACGAAATTATGTACGAAAAATTATAATAAATTAAGGTTTATAATACTCTTTTGATTTTCAAATTCTAAGGTTTGTGGAAATTACCAGTCTGTTTATGTCTGGAAGAGCTTTGCAAATAAAACAGTTGTGAGCAAATATTGCAAAAACACAAAAAGATTTTGGCGATGGCAATGAAGTGGTGCTGGTGTGTTCGAATTCCTCTCATGTTCTGCTGCTTATTGTGTTCATTTAGTCCAACAACTTGCTTACAAAACGACACTGATCGACTTTCTTTGCTGTCATTCAAACATTCCATACAGAAAGACCCATTTCAAGTCTTGAATTCTTGGAATGAGTCCGTGCACTATTGCAATTGGCAAGGCGTTTCATGCGGTCGAAGGAATCCTCACAGGGTGGTGGCTTTGAACCTGAGCTCGCGAGACTTGGTGGGATCACTTTCTCCTCATATTGGAAACCTCTCCTTCCTCGGGTACATTAATCTCGAAAATAATAGCTTCCATGGCCATATCCCCCAAGAGATTGGTCGTCTGCGGCGTTTACAAATTATTTTCATGAGAAACAACTCATTTTCTGGTAAAATACCCACCAAATTTTCAATTGCTTAAACCTTGTGCTTCTTAATCTCTTCAACAATTACTTAGTTGGGAACATACCTTCCAAGTTAAGCTCTCTTCAAAAACTTCAATCTCTAATATTTCTAAAAATAGTCTTACAGGACGTATTACTTCTTCATTTGGGAACCTTTCATCTCTTGTCCATATCTTCTTGACAAGAAACAACTTAACAGGACATATTCCACAAGAATTCTCCCAACTTAGGAGCTTAAGCAGTCTTCTACTTGCAGGGAACAATCTAATTGGTGAAATTCCTAATGGTATCTACAATATTTCAAACCTTGAAATATTTGCAGTGTACAGTAACAAACTCAATGGCAGCATCTCCTCCGATATAGGCTTCGCCTTTCCGAAACTTACATCCCTTGTTCTTGATTCTAACATGTTCAATGGGCATATTCCACTTTAATTCGTTATCAAATGCTTCTGCACTTGAAGTAGCTGTTTTCTCTAAGAACTTCACTCCAAAAGATCTAGGAAAGCTGCCTAATCTTCAAGTTATAGAATTTCATTTCGACCAGGTACGAGATGACTCAAGCTTCTTTGATTCTTTGACCAATTGCTCAAATTTAATTGAGATCGGTGGAGCATATAATTTTGTGAGAGGGTCTATACCCAGCTCTGTAGCCAATCTCTCAAAACAAATGCAGGTTCTACAGCTGTCTGGAAATCAGTTGTACGGTTACATTCCCTTGGGCATTGAAAATCTCTTTAATTTGAGATTCGTATTGTTGGACCAAAATTATCTCTCTGGTTCAATAGATATTAATTTCAGCAAGTGGAGAGTTTAAGATTGCAGACCAACAAATTCACTGGAACAATTCCGTCATCAATCGAAAATTTATCTTGGCTTAGTTTTCTCTACATGGGGGACAACAATCTACATGGAAGCATACCTCCAAGTCTTGGTAGTTGTCATAACTTGATCGACTTGGATCTCTCTCATAATAATCTCACTGGTCCAATACCAGCACAAGTCATTGGCCTTTCCTCACCTTCAACTACCATCAATGTAGCTTCTGACGACAAATTATCTGGTATCATTCCCACCTCCATTGCCAAATGCTCGAGTTTGGAGCATCTTCGACTTGGGGGAAATTCACTTCAAGGAAACATACCTCAAGATTTTGGTGTTTTACAAGGTTTACTAGAGCTTAATTTGTCAAGCAACAGCTTTTCGGGGCTAATTCCGAGTTCTTTAGCGGATCTTGATGGGCTTAGCAATTTGAACCTATCTTTTAACCACCTTAAAGGGGAAGTACCAAAAATGGGAATCTTTTTAAATGCTTGTAAAGTTTCATTATTGGGAGATAATGGCCTCTGTGGAGGTATCACATAACTGAATTAAGTTACTTTCTTGTCATTCCACCAAATCCAAAAGGAGCAACCACTCCCTTCCATCAAGACTACTGATTCCAATACTTGTTTCTGCTGCTATTTTATTGGGTTTGTTGGTGTGTTTCTTCATTTTTAGGCATATCGAAAAAATTTTTAGCAAGAAGAATATTACTTTTGACGTGTCTTAATCTTAAGAATTCATAGTGATAGAGGGTTGAATTTCACGCTCACCACACCAAATGATAATAGTTCGGATAACCAGACTGTTTTCTAGGTCAGACTTGGATAAAAACTCCCTTCAAAGCTACCCGAGTACTTGAAAATAAAGAACTCCAGCAGGATTTTCGATGAGAGAAAATTTCGATGATCAAGTTAGAATAATACCTTAAGAACGATTTAGGAAAAAAAAGTTGCCAAGTGAGAGAAATACCTGAGATATCATACCTATTCGTAGAGATACGAATTCTACCTCAGATGGGATTTAGTTTCCTAATTAGAGTGGAATCCTATTGTAAATAGTAATCCCATTTAGGAAGACATCTTTGCTGATTAGGAAACTGAGTTGAAACTCCTAAATAGAACTTTTATCCACTTTAGGTAACTGAAAGTTTCTGTCTATATATAACTCTAAGAACGATTGTGCTGAACTATGAGTTCGGATCCGGGATGAACTGGACAACCAAGCGACCGAACTGTTCATCATAATCCGGTTATAGAGTTTAGTTATGAGTCCGCAAAAGTTCTATGCAGGCAATTTCAACATTTTCGCAAAGCATTTGCACCCATTTCAAGAAATAGCAACAGTAGATAACAGCCACAGGAATTTATATTAAAATAGGTTTTCTATCTCTGCCCTTTTGCTATCAATAGTCGTGCACGGTAGAGCATTTTCATCTTAATTCATATCTAATGAAACAGAGTAGAGAAAAAAAGATTTGTGGAAAAATGTGATTTTTCATATTTGTCTCCACCAAATTTTTTCTATTCATACTGTTTTATTAATTTATATATTTTATTTATGTGTTACACGAAATGTAATATAGTATAAATAAATTTACCCATCTCAAATTAAACCCCGAATTTCTCCTGGAATATGAGTTCTACTTATCTATAAATCGAATGGAATTATAATCTAATTTAGAGATAATAATTTTATAAGTTCTATTTAAACTCGGATCCAACTGGATTTTGAATAGAACTGAGAATTATCCATAGGTTGGATTGGGACTTAGCAATTTACTTGAAGGCTCTACCGTACCCAATCCAAGTGAGGGAAAAACTGGGCTTAAAATTTTAAGGCTTGCACTCTAGCCCAGACAAAGCTCGCAAGCCCTAGAAAACAATGCATCACGTGATTAACACGTGCAAGACCTGAAAAAAGTTCGAATCGTTTTCATTTGTGGCGGAGCCAGCGGTATAACCTCGATGGCGTTGAACAACGGTCTCAGATCTGCTTCTAAGCTTTTTTCTGCTTCCCAGTCTATTTTTTCCAAGTCAGGTTGGGTCTCTTAATACTCCAATCTTCGAGCTTTTTATTTATTTTTAATTTATTTTTTAAGATTTCTGCTCTGTTCATTTTGATTGCTGAGGACTGGGGGCAAGCATTTTAATGGACTTTATCCTCGGGTTTGTGTTATTTGGAGAGATGAATGATGGGTTTTGAATTGGAATGATTTTTGGATATGGTAATTGTTGGGTCTCTGATAATGATTGGTAGTGTATAGATTCTGAGATCTTGGTTTGACAAAGTTTCAGTTCGAATTGAATTGATTTCATGGGGTTTACTAGATGATTAATAGGCTAGCGGGTTCCTTTCAAATACCGAGTTTTAAATGATTAAACTTGTCCTTGCCCATGATAGATACGTGTAGAAATTTTTGTAAAATCGGGTCTGTTTTGGCTGCAATCCCTGTAATCATGTACATAGGCCTTGTCCGGTACATTTGTAGCAGTAGTTGTTTTCTGATTAAATTTGCAATCCGAGTGTTTTGTATGATGAGACTCTGTATACATATGGGATAATAAGCGAACTTTAATGTTCTTTGAAATATGTGATTTCTCAGCTTTGAAACTTTTCACTGTTTAATGTGTAAAATTAATGTCTCGGTGCTGCACTACTTTCAAAGTCATGAATGACTACAAACTCCAAGATGTCAGCATTCCTGTAAAAATGCCATAATCATCAATACTTCCTTGTTCATGTGCTAGAAAATGCAGTAATAATCAATACTTCCTAGTGCAGTAAAGATGATCAATTTGCCATCTAAGAACATGGAAAATTTTCTGTACAATTTGGTGCTAGAAAATACCCATAAGCCTTTTCTTTAATTCATGTCAAGTTGTCAGCAGAATGCCAGCTTCCTTTTCATGTTCTTGAGCATGGAGAACTCCTTTCTAGTCTGTAAATCGTAACTTTTTTTCTCTTTGATTTTCCATTGTCACAAAAGACTAGACATGCAAGTAGGAATACATGACCTGCATAAATGTAATGTGACTTCCTTTCCTTGGATGTCAATTTGGGCATTTGAAGTCACTGTTTGATTGTAAGCATATATTGATGTTCTTTTGCCATAGTGATCATACCTTAATGTAATGATTCAATATGATTGTGCCCTTACAAAAGTGGGCCATTGCACGTGCTCATGGAGATTAATGTTCTTTTTCCAAAGTGATCATATCTTAATGAAATGATTCAATATGATTGTGCCCATACAAGAGTGGGGTACCTGAGTATTGAAATGACAAACCTGATGCTGGATGTATTTTCGATGTTGAAGATAGTTGCTCTGCTACTCAAGTAGTACATGAAAACTATCTTCTTCTGCAAAAAGTCATCTGCTTAAAGAAATAAATGGTGCTAGCTTGTTATTTTTGTGTGGTAGCCTTGAGTGCCAAGCAGTATAACTATTTTTTGCTGTAGCCTACTTCTATTGTGCCTGCTTAGCTTGTTTATTTTGGACAATGCCCCGGAAATATTTCATTTTAAATTAATGTCCCTAGTAGTGATGGTATATGCAAACTCACAAGAATTGCTTGCCATTCCCTTTTAGATTATTACTTGGACAATTTGGCGAACTAGTTTCTATGCTAAGGATCATTTTATTTAATAAACTTAGCTGGAGTGAAGATAATATATGTCTTGTGCACCAGCATTTCATGCCCATAGGTGCTATGCACTATTATTTATAAATGCGTGCAATAGATCCGAGCTTGTAGGCTGTTAATTGGCAACTTATTCGTTTGGCTAAAGAGTGTATTTGTCTATGTGCTTGCTTACTTGAAAGATCTGATGGTTGGCCTTCATCTATGATATTCAAGTGTGCCCTTCCCCACTTGTGCATATACTGAAGTACAAGAAGATTCTACTTAACCAGATTTGTTTTATTGCTGTGATGCAATTGAAAAACAAAAAAAAAAACAAAAAGATCAATGTTCCCAAATTTTTGATTATTTTTTCTAGCTATTATCTTGCTGTATAATGGTTCATTTCTTGTATCTTTGAAAAAACATCTCTCTCTCTCTCTTTCTTTCTTTTTTTCATTCTCTCTCTCTCTCTCCAAGAAATCTTTTCTTTTTTATGAGCTTGTCTAAATTTTCATATTCTACTGGACCAAGTGTTTCATTAGATATGAGTTACTTTGAAATTGTTCTAGCTTGCTCAACTGTTGATGGCAGGCTTTAAAAAAGGCAGGGAGATAGAAAATTTATATGGCTGTTATCTGCTGTTGCCATTTCTTGAAGTGGATACAAATGCTTTGCAAAAATGTTGAAATTTCGTATTAAAAAATGTTCATTTTTTTTCTTGTTTATGGACCAGAAATGGATTGTTTTCAAAACTCTTAGCCAAATGGTTTGGTTCTCTTTCATATCAACTGATTGTTGCATTAGGCTGAACTAATACAAGTAATTGGTTGTGTCTTGTTACAGTCAACAGAGGATTCCACTCAACAGGAGTGAAGAGGATGGGGGGAGGTCATGGACATGGCCATGACGAACCATTCTATCTTCTTGCAAAACATATGTACAACTTGGACAGAATGAAACACCAGAAAATCAAGATGCCTCTTGCTGTCTTCACGGCCTTCAGCATTGGTGCCGTTGTTCCCGTTTATGCAGTCATTTTCCAGCAGAAAAAGACAGCATCGGCGTAAGTCACTATCCAAATTTTTGCCCAATAACATGAACAAGTTTGGAATGAATTTGTTGTTGACTGTTGATATTCCTCAAGTCTGATGACTTCTGCTTCTAGTTTTCAGTGGGAAAATAGGAAACACTTGTTTCTTGTAATAAATTTCACAGCAGTGAATTGTTTCTGAATGAATCTTGTGGTATTTATGTCGTTCCTTTTTAGCATGCCTTTGAATCTAAATTAGATGGATTTGCAAATATATATGAAACACTAAATGAGATGTCACTAAATGAGATGTGAAATCTTTGTGCATTAAAAAAACATTTTATCTCACGCCCAAAATCTTTGTTTGCATAATAACTCCCTCTTGGTGAGTAATAAGCAACCTGAAATGCATCTGATGGTGCGTATTTAATTGCACTGGATATACTGTACTTCTCATTATTTGGTACATTTAATTTGGTACTTCAATTATTATTATTATTATTATTATTATTATTATTATTATTTACAGTTAAACACTATTTTACAGTTAAAAAGTAAAAAACATGGTATCCTGTGGAACATGCTATCCAAGGCAAGATGTAAGAATGGACTGAATGAACACTTTTAATTATTACTCTATCGCCACTAACAAATATCCTTTCAGCCACCACCACCAGCTGCCCATTTCTAGCCACCCTCTGGTTGCCACTGAGGGCAGAGTACCAGCAAGTCCACCTCTATTGACATCATAATTGCCCAGTTACTTTTATCTTTGTGCTACAATTATCATTACAAATTATACTAGATAAACAAATTAAAAAAAATCATCTGATGGTGCTTATTGAATTGTATTTCTCATTAATTTGGTACTTTTATTTTATTTTATTTTATTTTTAATTTTTTTTTTCTGACTATCAGACCATCTTGCCTAAACACGATTTTTTTTATTTGGTATACCACCAGCTACCCATTACTAACCAACCTGTGGCTGCTACTGACGGCAGAGTACCGCCAAGTCTACCTCTATTGACATCATAATTCCCCAGTTACCTTTATCTTTGTGCTACAATTATATTACAAATTATGTACATATAATTTAAATTATATATATATAATTTAAATCATCATGAATTACGTTACATTATATATAATTTAAATTTTAGCAATCTTTTAAGAACTGAATGGCAATTATTGCATTTCTTGAACTAACCACAGTCTAGAAATAATATAATCTTGGACAGCTTAATTAGCTAATGAAAATGTATAGTCGAAAAGCATGCAAAATAAAATTTAATTTGATACAAACTTTACAAGTTTCAGTTAAACTAAAAGATGCTAGAAGTGATGATAGGCATTCCTTGGATTTTGTGTGAGCAAGGCCTTCTGATAAGAGGCTTTGATCTTTTGCAATTTACTTATGACATCTCCCATCTCCATTCTTTCTCCAGCTTGTTCCAACGAGCATGCTACTCCAATTTTCAATACAGAGATTATGCACTCTATAAATCTCCCTCCTTCATCTTCAGACAAAATGCATGGATCCACAATCTCCATCACTCTATCAGGCATACATCTCTCAACAAGACTGCAGGTTTAGATCATCTCTAAAATGTTCATCCGTCGGTTTCTTCCCCGTAAACATCTCTAGCAACACAATCCCAGAGCTATATACAGCTCCTTCTACGGAAATTAAGTCACCCATGCCGTATTCTGCGAATGAGAAGTGCATTTTTAAGAGCAAATGAGATATACTTCAAATAAGACTAATGATAATTTCTTTGAACACATATATGCCACTACCTGGAGCAACGTAGCCAATGGTACCCTTGATTGCTGTAGAGCTACTTGGAATTTGTTGAACATCACTAGACATTGTAGAGACAATCTTAGCCAGTCCAAAATCTCCAATATGTGCAGTCATCTGAGCATCTAGAAGAACATTGCTTGGCTTTAGATCTCCATGTATAATAGTTGACGAGTGACCCCTATGGAGATACTCTACTGCTGAAGCAATGTCGATAGCAATATTCAGTCTGTGTGATAGTTTTAGAACACTTGATTGAGTGTGATGTTGATTTTCCTCTAAGCCATTGTTGTTGTGCAACCATTTGTCCAAGTTCCCATTAGCCATGAATTCATAGATCAAAGCTTTGAAATCAGTGCCTTGGAAGTCAATGCTAGAGCAGACACTCAAAAGCTTCAGCAGATTCCGGTGCCTAATACTTCTAAGAGCTCGGCATTCTGACATGAAACTACTTGAAGCTCCTCTTTGCTGCAGATTTAGCACTTTCACTGCAACTTGTATCCTTGATTGCTCAAGAATTCCTTTATAGACAGAGCCATAGCTACCAACACCAATTATGTTGGCCGTAGAGAATCCATCGGTGGCCTTGAAAAGTTCAGCATAGGATATTCTTAGAAACAGAGGCTCAATTCCTAGCTCAGAAATAATATTCTTCTTGTTGAATATTTTTTTGATATGCCTGAAAATGAAGAAACACGCCAACAAACCCAATAATATAGCAGCAGCAACGATTGGAATCATTAGTCTTAGTGGAAGGGGGTGGTTGTTTCTCTTGGAGTTAGTAGAGGGACAAATGGGTAGCTTCAATTCTGTGATACCTCCACAGAGACCATTATTTCCTAATAATGAAACTCTGCTAGCATTTAAAAAGATTCCCCGTTTTGGTACTTCCCCTTGAAGGTGATTAAAAGATAGATTCAAGTAGCTAAGCCCATCAAGCTCGGTCAAAGAACTAGGAATTTTCCCCGAAAAGTCGTTTCTTGAGATATCAAGCTCTACTAAACCTTGTAAAACACCAAAATCCTCAGGTATGTTTCCTTGAAGTGAATTTCCCCCAAGTCGAAGACTTTCCAAACTCAAGCATTTGGTAATGGAGGTAGGAACGATGCCAGATAATTTGTTGTCAGATAAATCGAGTCCACCTAGATTTTGCAGCAACCCAACTTCTGGTGGAATAGGACCAGTAAGTGCATTAGAAGCTATACTGAAGAAAGTTGAAACTGAGGAAAGGCCAATGGCCTGTGGTGGTATTGGACCAGTGAGATTATTATGAGAGAGATCCAAGTAGATCAAGTTATGACAACTACCAAGACTTGGAGGCATGCTTCCATGTAGATTGTTGTTCCCCATGGAAAGCACACTCAGCCAAGATAAATTACCAATTGATGATGGAATTGTCCCAGTGAATTTGTTTCTGTCTAATTCTAACCACTCCAAATGTATAAGCTTGCCGAAATTAATATCTATCGAACCAGAGAGATAATTTTCATCCAACAGTAAGAATCTCAAATTAAAGAGGTTTTCAACACCCGAAGGGATGTAACCGTGCAACTGATTACCGGACATTTGTATACTAAACATTTGCTTTGATAGATTGGCTACAGAGTTGGGTATAGACCCTCTCAGAAAATTATATGCTGCACCGACGTCGTTTAATTTGGAGCAATTGGTCAAAGAATCAAAGAAACTAAAATCATCTCGTACCTGATTGTGATGAAGTTCTATAAATTGAAGATTAGGCAGCTTTCCGAGATCTTTTGGAATCCTCCCAGTGAAGGAGTTATTAGAGAAAATAGCTGTTTCAAGTGCAGAAGCATTTGGTAATGAAAGTGGAATTTTCCCATCGAACATGTTAAATGAA
Source organism: Excoecaria agallocha (assembly GCA_037975025.1). Lineage (NCBI taxonomy): Eukaryota > Viridiplantae > Streptophyta > Magnoliopsida > Malpighiales > Euphorbiaceae > Excoecaria > Excoecaria agallocha. The sequence continues at coordinate 11,455,635 of CM075820.1, forward strand.
AGAATAAGTGACGTAAGTTTGGGGAGGGCAAGGCCTATATCGGAGGGGATACTGCCGTTGAGTCGGTTAGTGTCCACTTCAAAAAATTCAAGGTTTGAAATATTGTAGATGCCCCTAGGAATTTCACCGATTAGATTGTTCTCTGAAAGCTCAAGACTGCGTAAGCTTCTAAGTTGGGAGAATTCTTGAGGAATATGTCCGGTTAGGTTGTTTCTTGGCAAGAAGATCTCGACAAGAGAAGAAAGGTTCCCAAGAGAAGAAGGAATACTTCCTGTAAGACTATTTTCAGACAGTCCTAGATATTGAAGTTTTTGAAGAGAGCCAACTGGGGAGGTATGTTCCCAACTAAGTGATTGCTGTCGAGACCAACATCCTCAAGGTTTAAGCAATGAGAAAAGTTGGTGGCTATTTTACCAGAAAATGTGTTGTTGCCCAGGGAAATGATCCGTAAGCGACGCAGACGACCAATCTCTTGGGGGATATGGCCATGGAAGCTATTATTGTGGAGGTATATGAATTTGAGGAAGGAGAGGTTTCCAATATGAGGAGAAAGTGTTCCAACTAAGCCTCGCGAGCTTAGGTTCAAAGCCACCACCCTTTGAGGATGCCTTCGACCGCATGAAACGCCTTGCCAATTGCAATAGTGCACAGAATCATTCCAAGAATTCAAGACTTGAAATGGGTCTTTCTGTATGGAATGTTTGAACGACAGCAAAGAACATCCATCAGTCTGGTTTCGCAAGCAAATTGTGGAACTAAACGAACACAATAAGAAGCAAAACGTCAGAGGAACGTGAACAAAACACAAGCACTTCATTGATAACATTTGCTATTGCTATTTTTTACAAGATACAAATGTATAAATATATGTCTGATAACTTTTTTTAATGGTGGATATTTTATTTTACTGTATTTGAGTCTTTCAAGTGAAAAAGACTTTATGCCCCATGAATACGTGTCTAGAAAGTTAGCATGTAAAAAAAAAAAAAAACCACTTATGCATTTGAATTTTTCGATTGAATAATAATTAAAAAGTCAGATGAATGTTATTACTATTATTTTTTTTAGTTTTGTGAATCTTTGTATTTCATTTTTTTTATAGAAAGTTTTTTTTTTTGGTTATTATTAGAGGATGCTGTAAATTTCTAATAACACAATTTATAATTGATAGTTAATTTGTAAAACAAAAATAGGTGAATATTCCTTTTTTTTGTATAGTTTTATTCTTCTTAATGTTGTTTATCCTGCCTATTTTTATAATTAATTTATGGGTGGAGGGTACAGATTTGAATTTCTAATCGAACAGTGAGTAATTCAATTATTTTGATCTATTTAGTTTTTATATTTTTGTTTGGTTTTCTATGTTAAAAACTGAATAGACGGAACATATCAAATTTTATATAAATATAATATAATTAATAGATAATCAATTTAATATTTATATTAAATATAATTTTTTTAGTTATAATTATATATAATATAATGTGCAGTAATATTTGAATTAATTAGTTTAAGTATAATATTTTAAAGCTGTATTCGAATTTTAAATTTGTTGTTTAACGAATATTCAACTAGAATAACTCAAATATTAATGTTCTATAATTTATTATTTGGAAATATTTGAAGTTTATTATAATTTTATTGTTCAAAATGTATGTGAAATTCCAGAAGGCCAAAATCGAAATAACTGTTCGGTCATTTTGATTAAATTTTTTGGGTGGCAACTTGGGTAAAGAATCAATTATACAGTTTGATAATCAATGGTTGTAAAAATAAATTTGTTTATAAATAAATATTACTTACTGACTTACTCTAAATTCAGAGCCACAAAATCTAACTTTGGAAAAACTGAATTCCTTTTATTGTTCCGAGTTATGAAGATCAATAGTGAAAAAAGTCTTAAATTTTTTTGGAAATTTTGATGTTTTTCGACTTTTTATTGCAATATATAATTGTCCACTATTTTGGCTTTTGTTAGCTCTGACCCATATTAAACTTGTATTCAATATTCCAAAAAAAAATGGATATATATATATATATATATATATATATATAATTTTAGCAATATCAAATCCAATGTAATAGATTAGGCAAGTTTTAATCCAATCCTAAAATTCCATTTAAATATGTATGAAAATAGTAATTTAAATTAATCCAATGAAAAAGTTAATATAGAAAATAGGAGTGAGAATAGACCGGTTAATCAGTTTTTGAGCAAAAAACTTAACCATCCATTAATATTGGTTTTTTAAAATTACTAACCATTAACCAGTTCATTATATTCAGTTAACCAGTCTATCAATTTTGATTTTTCGATTTGGTTAACCAATATTTTTTGGTTAATCATTAAAATTTATAACATAAATTTATATAAAAAATTAGACAAAATTCAATTCAATTTCAAACATGCAAAATAATTTAATATAAAAATTACGAAATAAATATAATTTACTAGCCAAAATTCATATTCTATGAATTAATAGCTAATATTATAAAATAGATTTGATATTTATTGAAAATTAATGTACTTGATTCTCAATCAAATAAAATTTCAGATAATATTAAATGTTATAACATAAATTTTAAAATATAAAAACATGTAATTAAATACTATTAAGTAAAATATGAACACCAATATATGATAAAAAATAATATATATAAAAATTAATCGGATATTATATATAAATATTACTATATAATTAAAGAGAATAACATGTATTCTTTTCATATTAAATACATTTATTTTATTTAATTCTTCAAAATTTTGTTTAGGTGATATTTAAATACGCTGCATATTTTATATGTTAATCTTTATTGATACTTTTAAGTTTAACTAAATAATAAATATTGATTCTAAATATAATTGGATTATGGATTATAGCTCGCGATATAAATTTTTAACAATCACAACTTTATATTTTATTTTGGATAGTTATTTATAGTTTGAATAATTTGTATATTTTATTTTGTATTTTGAATTATACTTAGTTTGATTGAAATGAGATTTATAGAATTTTGTTAATGTTTAAAACTTTATATGCCTAGAATTTTAGTTTGTTAAAAAAAATTTGTGGTTAACAAAAATAAAAAATGATAGACTAATTAATTAACGTAAATGGTTAAATTTATGGTTAGTAATTTTTAAAAATTAATATTAATGGATTGACGAATCAATCCACACACATTCTTAACTATTATGCATATAGTAAAAATAAATAAAATAAAAATAATCGTGCTTAATTACATATAGAAAAATGAATTATAATTAACAAAAATTAAAAAAAAAAGAAAAAAAAAGTAAGTGCATATTTTATTGAGTGGAGGGACATACACAATAATATGTCTGATATATGACTTTAGGCCCCATGAATGCAAAAGTCAAGCTGACTGTCCAGCCCGTTAGAATAAATTCTTTATAAGATTAGGAAGTAGAAACTTATGTATTTGAATTTTTGGACTGAATAATAATTAAAACTTAAGTAAGTGATATTATATCTTTTTTCTTTGTAGTTTTGTGAATCTCTGTATTTAATAATTAGTTTGGTTTTCTGTGTTAAAAATCAAATAGACGAACCAACCAAATATAATATAATATAATATAATATAATATAATATAATATAATATAATATAATATAATATAATATAATATAATATAATATAATATAATATAATATAATATAATATAATATAATATAATTAGTAGTTAATCAATTTAGTATTTATATATAAATTAAATATAAGCTTTTCGTTATTATTAATATAATATAAATGCATAATTATTTTATTATAATCATGTAATATTTGAATTAATTAGTTTATCTATAATATTTAATTAAAAGTTGTATTAGAATTTTAAATTTGTTGTATAATGAATATTCAACTAGAATAACTCAAATATTAATATTATATAGTTTATTATTTGAAAATTTTTGAATTTTATTATAATTTTATTGTCAAAAATGTATATAAAATTCCAAAAGGCCAAAACCGAAACAACCGATCGAAGTATTATATTAGATTTTTTGGATGGCATCTTGGGTAAAGAACCAATTATACAATTTGAGAAGAATGGGAAAGTCTACTTTATACTCCAAGCTAAAAATTAATTTGTTTAAAAACAAATAATTACTTAGAAAATTTTACGTGTAATAAAATTCATATTAAATTCACAGCAACAAAATTAAAACTATATATGTATATATTTGAAAAAATTGAATCCCTTTTATTCTTCCGTGTTATGAAGATCAATAGCATAATAATTATTATTAATGCATAATAATATATTTAAATTTGAATTAGCAATATAATTCAGTAACTATTTTAATTTGAATTAGCAGTAAGTAAAAGATAAGAGGAAAATGAACAAAAAAAGTTAAACGGCTGGATATATATATATATATATATATATATATATATATATATATATATATATATATATCGGAATCTCACATTTATAATCTCTCAACTTTTTCTTCTCTTTATCTCTGTCATTGTGGCTAAAACAATCATCCGTTGGTGGCTAATTTTCAATTTTTGTTCTGTATTTTTTACGTTTGAGTTTGTAATTTCTTTACTGTTCTGTATTTTGTAACAATACTGAAAGAATACCAGAAGTACTCTGTGGTTTTAATAACAATGCTTCTAACGAACGCCGTTTCAGCCACCACCACTAGCTGCCCATCACCAACCACCCAGACCCACTAGTGGCCATTGATAGTGAAATACACCAAGTGCACTACTATTGACATCATCGGAACGAAATATTCTATCGCTAAATTATACAGGTCAAGAAGTCGCAGTCCTTGGGGAAGGTCTTTATGTTTATTCAAATAGTGCTGGTTATTCATATAAAATATTTAAAACTGATTCTTATTCTAGGTTTGGATAATGGGAGATGAGAATGCAATCAAACATAAGAATGAAAACGCAATTATTCCATTGCGACCGCCTAACCACAGTCTATAAATAATATCTTTTTGCAATCAAGCATAATAATGGAATCGCAATTTTATTTTTCCCCACTACTCTGTTAACCTATGTATTTTATTTATGTGATACATAATGACATGGAACTCGGGTTAATTTCCACCAATAACAAATTTACCATGTATAATATTGTATAATTAAATAGAACGTGAATAATTGTACTGAAAAATCACACGTAAATTTTTAAGAAACAATAAAATGGTCACAAACAGTCCCACTTAATATCCACACTCCTTAGACAAAATTTTCTAGACATGTAATTTAATAGTATAATAATTCATTATAACTATATCCGATAATGGCTATTAAATAGATAAAATTCAAAGAACACTAGAATTTAACGAGTTTCGGCCAATTATACCTACTCCTTGGACATTATCAAATTAATATTTCTAATAGAAAAATTCTCAAATACATAATAGCCCAAAAAAATCAATCATGTCAAATCATCAAGAATAAAACAGATACGAAAGCGTACCTAAATCCATGGCTATCAAGGATGCGGAGGTTTAATGGTTTCTAGTTAACACAAAAATCTGGATTTTCTCTATGGTGATGGGATGTGAGAAAGAAAAGAACGTATGAGAATTAGGGTTAGGTTCTCTGTGCAACCAGGACCACAACATATTTATATATTGGCTTATTTTCTAATTAGCCCATCATAAATTAGATTAAGTCCTTTAGGTTTCTACACATTTATAAAGTAACCCCATTTTTTTAATAAGATGATTATGAAGTCCAATTTGACTTTAAATTAACCAGATCATTTTTATTTGGACTAAAACTATGATAGCATATAATATATAATATTCACATATTTAATTTGTATAGGTCCATAAATTCCAACAATCTCCCACTTGGACCTTATACATAAATATGCAATAACCTTAGTAATTGTATATATACTTTATGAGCTCAAAGATGCTATCATAACTAAAATCGTCTTTAACAATCATGTCCATCAATTATATCAATATAGGATCAAAGAGATCGTTGTTACATTTGTCATATGTCATTATAACCAATGACATGGTTCAAATATAGATATGTGGCATGTAAATGTCATGCAATGTGATCTTTAACATGCTTATTTCCAATTGGTCCAATCTTATTCCTCAATGAGATCGAACAAAATAGAGAGTGGAAACTGTATAAAATCTTTAGCAAAATGATAAACTTTATGTATCCACAAAATGTCCATATGACATGTCAACCAAATATAAATTTAAGCATATGTAAGTACAAACTCCTACTAAACTGATACATAATCTAATAGTGTAATACCCATGTGAGCAGTGTGCTCATGAAATACCTTGGGTATTAACCCCTTAGTAAGTGGATCCGTAATTATGGAGTTTTTGCCAATATGCTCTATAGATATCTGAACACTCTGAACTCTTTCTTTAACAATTAGGAATTTAATGTCTATATGCTTAGACTTTAAAGAGCTCCTATTGTTGTTGGAATACAACACTGCTAATTTATTGTCACAAAATAACTTTAATGGTCTTTCAATACTATCCACAATTCTCAGCCCTATGATAAAATTCTTCAGCCATATTCCTTGATTTGATGCCTCATGGCACACTACAAATTCAGCTTCCATAGTGGAAGAAGCCGTGAGTGATTGTTTCACACTTTCCATGAGATAGCTCCTCCAGCTAGTAAGTAAATGTGGCCCGAAGTGGATCTACGATTGTTTTAGCATCCAGCAAAATCAGAGTCGGAATACCCAATGATCTCTAACTTATCTGATCTCTTATACGTGAGCATATAATCTTTTGTTCTTTGTAGATACCACATAACCCTTTTGGCTGCTTTCTAGTGATCCATGCCTGGTTCACTTAAATATCTGCCTAACATTCCAACAATGTATGCAATATCCGGATGTGTACAAACTTGAGGATACATTAGACTTCCTATAATTGAAGCATAAGGAATGTTTTTCATTTCTTTAGACTCAAGTTCATTCTTTGGGCACTGATTGCGGCTAAACTTATCTCCCTTAGCTATTGGGGTATCTCCTGATTGTAATTTTGCATGCCAAACCTTTTGAGAATCTTTTTGATATAGCTCTTTTGTGATAATACAAGAATGCCTCGAAAAGCGATTCCGGTATATCTTGATTCCTAATACAAAAGAGGCATCACTAAGATCTTTCTTCTCAAATTTTTTTTGATAGAAATCTCTTAGTTTCGTGTAATATGCCTACATCATTGCTGGCAAGTAATATGTCATCAACATATAATACCAAAAAAATGTACTTACTCCCACTGAACTTTTGATTTATGCATTTATCAAATGCATTTATCTGAAAACCAAAAGAAATGACAATTTGATGAAATTTGTGATCCCACTGACGAGAAGCTTGTTTGAGTCAGATGGATTTTTTAATTTGCAAACCATTTACTTTGAATCTTCTGAAACAAATTTTTTTGGTTGTTCCATATAAATCATTTCGTCAATGTCGCCATTGAGAAATATTGTCTTAACATCCATCTGATGTAACTCAAGGTTAAAATGTGCCACAAGTGTCATTATTATTCTAAAAGAGTCTTTCGATGAAATCGGAAAGAAAGTCTCTTTATAATCAATGCCTTCCTTTTGAGTAAAGCCTTTGGCAACAAGGCAAGCCTTATATCTCTCTACGTTGCCTTTTGAATCCCTTTTGGTTTAAAATATCCATTTACAATCAATAGGTTTCATACCTTCAGGCAATGAGACAAGATCCCAAACCTTATTATCTTTCATAGACCTTATTTCCTCATTCATGGCATTAATCCACTCTTGAGATTTTGAGATTTTCATGGCTTGACGAAAGTTGATTAGATCATCTTTCATCATCTCATTCTCAACCTCATTTTCTTGGAGAAATACAATGTAATCATCTGAAATTGCATTTCTCCATTCTCCAGTGGATCTTCTTAATGGCATTTGTTTTTGAGGTTGTTGAGTTTGTTCTTTAAGAACAACCTATTGAATAGGATCCAGGAGATTTTCAACATTATCTTGTGGTTCTGGCATTGCTTTTTAAACTATGTTAGGAAGAAAGTTTTGATCCTAATCATGGCCAATTACAACTGTAGGAAGAGAAATAAATTTCTCTTCAAAGTTAAAGTCTCTAACGTTATCCCCCCCCCCTAAATTCAACATCCTCAAAGAACTTCGAATTTCCCATCTCAAAAAATGATCTTTTTATGGGATCATAAAATTTATACCCCCGAGACCATTCAGAGTATCCAACAAAATAGCTACTAACCATTCTTAAGTTCAATTTTGTTTCATTTGGCCTATAAGGCCTTGCCTCAACTAGACAATCCCAAATATGTAAATGTTTTAAGCTAGGTTTTCTACCTGTCCATGGTTCATAAAGGATTTTGGTCACTGCTTTAGTTGGAACTTTGTTAAGGATGTAAGCTGCAGTCTTTAATGCCCCTCTCCAAAGTGAATATGGCAAAGTAGTCTAGCTGATCATACTTCTTACCATGTCTTTTAATGTCCTGTTTTGTGTTTCAGCTGCACAATTCATGTCGAAACTTCCTGGCATGGTGTACTGTGGATGATTCCACATTCCTCTAGAAATTTGACAAATAGCCTTGGATGTTGTTCTCCTGATCCGCCATATCTACCATAGTATTCACCACCACGATAAGATCTAATAGTTTTAATCCTTTTATTTGGTTGATTTTCAACTTCAGCTTTAAAGGATTTGAACACATCTAAGGTTTGAGACTTCTCACAAATGAGATAAAGGTACCCATAACGTGAATAATCATCTATGAATGTAATAAAGTATCATTGACCATTTCAAGAAGCCGTAGGGAATGATCCATAAATATCTGTATGTATTAGTTCTAAGATGTCTTTAGATCTGTTGGCCCCTAATCTCCTTTTATTTGTTTGTTTTCTTTTAATACACTCAATACATATTTCAAAATCTAAAAAATCAAGCGAATCAAGAATTTCATTTGATACAAGCCTTTTAATTCTTTGTTTAGAAATATTGCCTAATCTTTTGTGCAAAAGTGTTATAGAATTCTCACTAGTTAATTTTCTTTTAGTACCCACATGCATGGTTTCACTATATGAAGCAATTATATCAAGTAAGTATAGGTTATTATAGACACCGTGATCCAAGACAGCCTAGATCAGGATTACCCAATAATGAGAAAGTAGCATATTACTGATAATAAGGTTCGGATCTCAAAGCTCCGATTGTGAATTTCTCACTTTTTCTCATAGATTTTTCATGATTTTCTAAGTATTTTTAAATATTCCCTAGTATTTTAACAAAGTGTGCATAAAACCTAGTTCTAGACCTTTAGTGGTGGTAGATGGTCGTCTGTCATCTGAGGGGTGCCTGTCTGTGGGTCCCTCTCTTCTGCATAGGCCAAAAGAAGAGGTGTTATGAGGGACGGTCGCCCCTCTTTGAAGGGCATCCGTCCCTGGCTCAAATCCCAATTATTTTCACATTTCTGGATTTTTAAAAAGGCATTTTTATATCTTAATATGGGAATTCCAAATTTAGGGGATTTTATCTAAAAATTTGGGAAGTTTTGAGTTGAAATTGAACTCAAACTCTTTTTTGGGTATAAAATCTTAAATCTAGGATTTCAAAGGGGCGAGGGGGGAATCATTATTTTATAGAGAGAAAAAAAAGCTTTGAAGAAGAAAAAATCAATTTATTTCTCTCTCTAAAATTATCATTCTCTAATATTCTTTTTGATTAAAACACAAATACAAGTAAATCGCCAATTGGTTCACCGTTAACGCAAGATTGAACACAAAATCAACACATTTATAGCACAAGCTGGCTATATGGTCGACTCTCCCCCATGCTTGCCCACTAATTAGGGGAGTATTTCTTTCTCTTCCCTTCTTTTGCTTCACATTGGGGTCAATGTGCGCTTTTACGTATGGGGGATGGTTATATTAGTATATTATCACATACTTAGCATTCCATGTAGCATACTTAGTTAATAGGCCATTTTCTAAATAAATTCTTACATAGGTTTATAGGCCATTTTCTGAATAAATTCTTACATAGGTTTATCTTGTTTATTCTTGGGGTTATTTGTTGTTTTTGTGTTGATAGTTAGTCCTTTTATGCTCAATTGGTAGGATTTTAAATTTACATGTAACATGCATTTTAGATTGGCTAGTTATCTCCTTTTATCATTCTCAAAAGTTGTAGAATGTTTAGTCAATTTACTAATTATGCTTAAACTTAGGATGGTCAAGGGTTAAGTTTAGACTTTTAAGAAAGTAGCTTTAGGAAAACTACAACCATAATATGGGTAGTTCACTTTTCAATAATGGATGAGGACAAAAAAAACAACAAAGAAAGAAGAAAAAAATAAAATAATAATTGGTGTCATGTACTTCAAGTAAGTGGTGTGTAAGTGAGTAGGCTCCTCATTTGCATTCATTCGGAAAGAATGTCACCAAAGAGGAAAAAAACAACAAAAAAAAGATAAAGAAAAAGGAGGATGGAGCATAAAATGCACCCATCAAGTTCAAAAAAAAGTCCAAAAATGTCATGAGAATTGTGAGTTAATACGTGTGCTTTAATTTTTATCCCAAGGGTTACTTTTGGTTCTTAGAAATCGAAGGTTAATGATTGGCATTTTGGGTAGATAGCTTGATTAGTTTATTGACTTTATATTTTTGAACTTTGATTATGATACATGGAGATAATCTGTTAAGTTTATTATGTGAGTTATGCAGCTTACTTCTTCCATCATTGTTGAGCATTAAAAGATTAGTTGTCAACCATCTTTTCTTAAGCCTTAAGTTTATTTAAGATGACTTATTAAGAATATTGCATCATTTTATTTAGATACTCCTACTTGAGGGCAAGCAAGGTTTAAGTATGGGAAAATTTGTTACCATATAAAATGGTCTAGTATTTAATACATATTTTCTTTAATATTGGTAGCTAAATGTGTTTAAATATGTTAATTTTGAGGAGTATGTTCAGTTTATGTGTTTGAATGTGTTGCAGTTAAATTGAATGATGAAGTGAAGACAAGATAGAAGAAAAAATGGAAGAGAAGAAGGACTACTTGTGATGGGTTACATGAGTTGCTACAGAGAAGAAGCAGGGACGAGACGTGAAGAAAAAGGCGAATCATAATGAAGCAAGGAGTAAGAAGATGGCTTGTTCAACTAGTGATGGCTTGTCCGACTCGTGACAGGGGCTAAAGAGGGACGACTCGTGACTACCTGCATGAGTTGTTACAGAGAGCAACAAAGGTGACAAGTGCTAAAAGAGGACAACTCATGATGGATTGTCCGACTTATTACAGAGACAAAAGCAAGACGATACGTATAAGTACTTTTGTACTTAGCGTGTGGTTTGTATTGCACGCAGGAGACAGAGACTGAGTTCGTGCTGGAAGGAAATCAATGTTAGAAGGATCTAGCATTTTTATGGTTTTGTTTAGCATGTACATATAGATGTTGCCTTGTAGGACAACATGGCTAGTTTTTGGACTGTATATAGTTTTGGACTTATACATACGTAATGTACTGTATATATGTATGGTTATATGTAAAATTATTGGAAATAACTGTTGTTCTGTATTTGGTTGATTTTGTGGAGGTTGGGTTGGATATTTGTGAACAATTTTGGGAGTATTTTGTGACTATTGCAGGAAGACAGAATTTGGGTTTCAGCCATTATGCTGTCCAAATTTTTATAGATTAATTAATAAGATATTTTAAAATATGGGACCCACGACTTAATGGTTAAAATATTGAATGCTACTGATGGATAATTTAATAATAATTTATGGACCACCGCAGTGTAGTGTGACACTGGTATTCGGACCAATGTCAGGCTATCGGGTATTACAGTGACTTAATAAGTTCCTCATAATTTATCAAGTAAGCTTGGTCCTAGAAAAATAAACACCAAGTCTCAGACTATGCATAAACAATGACATTCATTCTCAGCACACCACCTCGATCCCAATAACCAACCTGGCTCTAACACCACTTGTTGAAATTTATTAGAAATGACTAAATTAAATAAAATCAAACCTTGATATATTAATTGTAAACTCTGACACTCACCCCTCACACTATATAATTTTCTCTCTCTTAAGTATGCATAAATGACGCATATGACTCACAATTGTAACACTCACATGTAGCACACACTCACAAATCCCTCATTACACACACTGTAACGCCCCAAAACTCGAATTGACTATAGTTGGTAAATAGTACCTTTTGGTACCAGTTTGTAAGGATCAATTATGAATATTATGGTGAAATATTATATTAGGTAACTATATAAATTTAAGAGATAATGAGAAATAATTGGAGATAGTAATAGAAAATAATGATATAACATGAAATAGATGAGAATAAAAGAAGAAATCAAGTAATTAGTTGAAAAGTTAAATGATGCCTAGAAAAATTTTAAATGAAATATGGTGATTTATTAGGAATTAAGTGCAAATATAAATCCTAATGATAAAGATATGTATTATGATGGAATTGAGTTAAAGATAATATATGAGTAGGGAATTATATATAAAACTTATGATGTTCATGAGGGCAACAAAAAGACGTTAAAATAAATTAAGTGTTAATTGATATATATAAGAATACGCATTGGTATTAGAAACATAAATAGCATAAAACAAAGTATGAGGAGATTTGTGAGTGTTAAAAATTATATGTTAGTCAAATTGTATATAATGGTATATGAAGCGAAGAATTGATATTAAATAGTACTTTACGTATAAAATATGTTATACCAATTTAGAAAAGTATAATTAGAATAATTCGAGTTAAATAAACTTAGTAATATAATATGCATTATAGGTATATATATTTAGTGATGTAACATTGTGTGGTTATCTACATAAGTGAACAAAAAGGGGTGAAATAAATTGATATAAATTAATAATTTGGTGAATTAATGTAAGATGAACATAAGTAATGTGAGAACAAACTAAAAGTACTAGATTATCTAATGATCGAATAAGACACCTATAATTGATATAACGGAATAGTTTAACTTATTTGGAGTATTTAATAAAAATTGAGTAATATAAGATACAAGAAATAATGGCTGAATAACACATATAATGGCCGAAATATATATAAGGGAATGTAAAATGTAGAAATGATGTTTAGTTGAACAAATAATAATAATAAGGAAGGACCCTATTTATATTACCGTTTCATAATGTGAAAAGTTAATGAAATTTGAAATTCACCATGCGTAATTATTTCAATTCACCATGAAATGATTATAAATGGATATAAAGTTATGTATGACATGAAATTGGAAAGAGAAATAATTCATAAATGGAAAGAAAAATCTATTGATGCCTGAATGATGAATATGAGTAAATTTTATAGTTTATTCATAGTTATTTGATATTGAGCATGAATGCATGATTGATGAGTTCAATTGAATATGTTGAGAGCTCGGTCCACAAGTGTATATAAATAAATATGCATTAAATAACAATTGCCGGATTGAATGGCTTCGAGAGCTCTTCCGATAGAAATAATTAAATTGAGTTATGGGCTGGATGGCTCCGAGAGCTCGATCCATAAGTATCATGCCTTGATGTGTATTGCCAGATTGGATGGCTCTGAGAGCTCTTCTGGTAGATGTAATTAAATTGAGTTATGGGCTGGATGGCTCCGAGAGCTCGGTCCATAAGTATCACGTCTTAATGTGTATTATCGGATTGAATGGTTCCGAGAACTCTTCCAATAAAAGTGATTAAAATTAATTGTGGGGCTGAATGGCTCCGAGAGCTCGGTCCACAAGTGTATATAAATATGTAAGTATTAAATGGTGGGCCGTATGGTTCCGAGAACTCGGTCCCGTGTTTAAATTCTGTTTGTTCAACTCGGTGCAAATTTCAATTGATATACTAGGGGCAAATATTGGAATTAAATAAAGAAATAAAGGTTGACGTAAGTATTTTACCAAATATTAATAAACAGTTTATAGAATTTGTACTGTAATTAATTTGAATTATGATTAATTACAACTAATTATGATTGAGATTGATTGGTATTGAATACATATATTCGTATTGTGATTAATTGTGTGTTACACAATCTGGAACAACTTGGTATTATTGGAAACGTGTATATTATATATGAATGTATGTGAATTTTTGAGATGTGATGTTCATGTCTAACTGGAATTAATTATTTATGCAAGTTAAAGAGCCAACTTTTGAACTTGATATTTAAACTACATTAGTGAAAATGGTAAGAATAATTAATAATCTTATGAAAATAATAAGATGGGTATGATATATTAGTTGTGTATATTATTAAGTACCTTTAGGTTTACTGTTGGTGAATGTAAATTGGTAAATAAAACGTATGCAAAGATTTCACTAATATGGAACTGCAATAAAGTATCATGTTAAATTACAAAAATTTTAGAACTATGTGGTTCTGATTCCCTAAATGGGATACGTAGGAAGCTTGAGAATGGATATCTCAAGTCCGAACCAAATTGTATTAATGTGATTGTGAGTATTTTGGCTTATGCACTGCGAAATGGTGAAACAATCTCATGGGTATATATATACACATATATGTATACGGGTAATCGTAGTTAAAGTAAATTATTTATTGAAAAGTAATTACGTTAATTATAAATGAGAATAGTAGTATATTAAATGTGTTTTAATTGAGTTGAAATTGAGCTATGTTATATTGACGGATGGGATAGATATTTCGTGTAAGAGTTTGAAGTGGAGGTGGATGGTAGAATAGACTATGATAGAACTGCTTTTATCATTATCTTTTCAGGGGGTTTTAACAGATTTTAGGGAAAATTCTGTCAAAATTTCTTTAAATTGAATAGTATTTCGTTAAATGATAAGGCTTTTAAATAGAATTCTATTTTGGACCCTCATAAAAAGGAAGCTAAGTCTGAGTGTGACATCCTTATCCGGTTCGTTCATCGGATCAGGTATGGGATGTTACACACACATTTTTTCACCTCAAGCACACTAAAATGGAGCCCAAGTACTCTTTATATACCAATCTAAGTTGGTTGTGTCTGACTCTTCCTTTTTTTTATACAAAACTAGAATAATGAGAATCTTTTAAAGAAGTTGATGATGACTTCGACAATAGCATTATGTCCTACCAATTGACCACATTCTAGAAATAATATAATTATTGACAACTTAAATAGTTATTGAAAATGTATAGTCGAAAAGATAGCAAAATCACATTTAATTGGATACAAACTTAACAATTTTAAGTAAAACCAAAATATATTAAAGGTAATGATAGGCATTCCTTGGGTTTTGTCACATCTACTTGTTCCATTGACCATGCTATTCCAATTTTCAACATAGAGATTATACACTCCATAAATGTCCCTCCTTTATCTTCACACAAAATGCATGGATCCACAATATCCATCACTTTATCACCCATACATCTCTTAACAAAATTATGAAAGTTTAAATCACCTTTAATATATTCATTTGTAGTTTTTTTTTAGTAAGTATCTCTAGCAACACAATCTCATAGCTATATACATCTCCCTTTACCTAAATTAAGGTCCCCGTGCCATATTCTGCAAATAAGAAATAATTTTTTTAAGAGTAAATACGATATACTTCAAATAATACGATAGATACTAATAACAAAGGTAATTTAGTTTTGATATAAAACTCTATGGCATTCACAGTCTTAAGTATATGCAAATTTGTACCCTACAAATAGCTAAATCAGTTATTTACTCAAGTATAATTTTTTCTCTTTTTACAGAATTCTCTTTATTTTCTATGATTTTTCTAGTCAAAAGTACTGACTTGACCGGTAGAGTATTCGTAAACCTCTACAGGTCATTTACCCTTTTTTACAGGTATCAGGCTCGGGTTGAGGTTTTTTTTAAGAATGTTATCATTGGTGCGATGAGCGTGAAATACACCTTTACCATTTTCATTGCAATTCCCTACATCAAAGGCATTGATGCCTATAACAGGGGTATTTTTAAAAAATATGTAGCAAAATGGTGCAATAGGAAAAAAATTTGAAAACCGTTGCGTTAAAAAAGGCACCTGATTTTCCATTTTATGTCAACGTGGGTCCTAGTCGATTATGTGCAAAATTTATATAAAAAAGGCACCCAAGGTTGTCATTTTTTACTATTCACAAAATGGTACCGTTTGATTTCGTATAGAGACAGATGTCAAAATTTTACTGTGGGACCCGCATGCTAAAAAAGGCACCTTAAAGGATGGTGTATAGTGTATATCACATCCCTATGGGGCCTGCATGCCCAGCCCATCCCGTCAAAGAAAAACATGGCTTTTCTTTTAACAATCAACCATTTTAGTCAAAGATCAATAATTATTATTAAGAGGAGCAAGCAAGAAACAATTTTAACTAGAGCTAGCAAAATTGACCCAAACCCATGTGTCGATTCAAATTCATCCAAAAAATTGATCCAAACTCAACCCGATCTAAATGAATACCCATTGGATCAACTCAAAACTGACCCATTTTATTTTTCAACCCAACCCAATACCCATTGGGTCAACCCAAAATTGATCCATCTCACTTTTCAACCCATTGGGTCATTGGATATTAACCCAATTTGTATTTTCAAGATTCAAAGATCTTGATCCATTGGGTATTAATCCAATTGGTGTTTTATGTGAATTGTCAAAATTTTAATTTTGATCCATTGGGTATTAACCCAATAATTGATAGCTGCTAATTTATAAATTCAATTCAATAAATATATAAAAAACCATCGTTAATAGGATTTACGTTATTTTTTTACATAAAAAGAGTCAAATGCGAATAATATATAAATGTAAATATATAATCATATTGATTTTCATCTATTGCTTTTCGGTAATTACTCATTTCTTTTTTTCTTTTTATTGGGCTTATTTAATAAATGACTTCTAATTTCCAAGACGAGAGCACAAACAATGATGATGACCATCATCATCATCGCCAGTATTTTAGTTGTTTCAAAGAAATGCACAGCTTTGGTTACTAAATCCATTTATCAACTTTTCTTCTTTCACAAAAAAAAAAATAAATAAATAATTTAATTTATGTATTATTCTATTTTTTTATCAATTTGCCTTTTAAAATTTGACTTTTATTTTATCCTTTTTGAAACTAAATAATTAATAATTAATTATATTTAAAATTTGAACTAATATTTTTATTTTTAAATTTATTAAAATAGATATATTTTATTTTGAAAATTGATATGGTTGATTGTTATGTGAAATAAACATAAAATCAATATATTTTAAATAATTTACTTTACTGATAAGAATGGACAAAAAAAAGAAAAAGTTGATACAAAAAATAATCATATTTCAAATAAATTATATGTATCGTTCAACCCATGGATCGATCCAAATCAACCCAATCCATTAATGATCCAACCCATTAATGATTCATATTTTTTGATCTATTAATGACCCAACCTATTAATGATCCATTCATTAATGACCCAATCCAAACTCATCTAATCCGTCCATTTGCCACCTATAATTTTAACAGTGCTACGAGAACAGCAGTACTAGTAATTAAACAGAAGAAAAAAATAGCACATGACTTAGTTACCAAAGAAAATAAATACTATCACTTTTTGAAAAAAAAATTATTTCATCAAATTATTATTTTATAAAATTCAAAATGAAATTTATTGCATGCATTTTCACTTTACTCTTTATTATTTTATCAATAAAATATTTAATAATTTAATTAATATATTTATTTTTTACATAACGGTAACATTAAAAAAATAAATATTTAATTTAAAATGATGACATTTTAGTCCTTTTAGTTTATTTTTTTATAAAATTAAATAAAAGTAATGATTATATTAATATTAATGAAATGTGTCAAAAGTGAAAATTTGATGATCTAATAGGAAAAAGCAATACATTAGTGTATACCTTACTTTTAGGGGCTCCTTTTATTTTATTTTATTTTAGACTGACAAATATATTTTGGTTCCCTGGAAAAAGATTTGGCCTAAATAAATTAATTATAAAATCAAACCTCAATTATATTATAGCTTTCAATTTCAGATTTAACAAAAAAAAAAAATCTTTCCAACAGTAGTTTCAAATTTTAAATTTCTTTTAATTAAAGAATTCCATTAAGTTTTTGGAATAAAATTTAGTGGGAATTTATTTTTTGAAAAATATATTTTTTCATTTTTTATTTAACAATTAATATTAATAAGAATTTTTATTGTTATAATTAATGAATGTTAATAATAATTATGTAAAACAAATTAAATTGAAACAACAGTTTTTTTTTAATTTTTATTCAAGTATTAATGTAATTAAAAATGAATGATAATTTTGTATTAATAATTAAATTGAGACATTTTCCTTAGATTTGCTAATTTTGTCTAAATATAGCTAATATCTTTCAAAGAAAACGTCACGAAAAAGAAATTGAATCTTTTGTAAATTTTTTTAACATAATATTTTTGTAGTGTTTTACTAATAATTAATGAATGTTGGTAACAAATATTGAATATTATTAAATTAAAAATAAATAAAAATATTCATTATTTTTTCTTCGGTTTAATTATTAATACTACTATCATCCTCGTAGCACTGTTAAAATTGTTTCTTGCTTGCTTCTCATAATAATAATTATTGATCTTTGACTAAAATGGTTGATTGTTGAAAGAAAAGCCATGTTTTTCTTTGACAAGATTGGTTGGGCATGCGGATCCCACAGGGATGTGATATACACTGTACACTATCCTTTAAAAAAAAAAACTTGAATGAGGTGTCGTTTTTCAGCATGCAGGTTTCACAGTAAAATTTTCACATCTGTCTCTGTGTATGAAATTAAATGGCGTCGTTTTGTGAATAGTAAAAAATGGCAACCTTGGGTGTCATTTTTTATACAAATTTTACACATAATTGACTGAAACCCACGCTGACATAAGACGACAAGTCAGGCGCCATTTTTTAACACACCAGTTTTCAATTTTTTTTCCTGTTGCACCATTTTGCTAAATATTTTTTAAAAATACCCCAAATATAAAAAAAAACCCATGAGAAGCGACACGAGCACCACCACCGAAATCCTAATGATCAGGCGCTCTAACCTACACCTGCCAATTATCCTCACTCATTGGATATAATTAAGTAGATTGAAGAGGGGAGATCTCTAATGGTTTAGCTTCATTCTACCAGTAATAGATCTTATCTGACAAGGCTCCGACCACCAGTGATTGCCGAGATAT
>CM075820.1:11475078-11504629 GCA_037975025.1 Excoecaria agallocha
ATAAGTTATGTAAAAACTTTTTTACTAAAAAGAAATAAATTAATTTTGGATAAAAATATAATTTTGAAATGTAACACCCTACTTTTATCCATATATTCATATCTCATAAATAGTGATACTAAACAGATATACACATATATCTATGAGTCCAAATTTATTTACCTCAGTTTATGCGATCCCATTCTCTTTATGTATAGATGCCATGCGACAATTCTTTCTTCACATCCCGAAATCTTCTTTTCCTGCGCGCAGTCAACAACCGCACGCTAAGCAACATTGTCGCTTAGTGGTGGATACAACTACTCAAAATTTCATTCGATTAAATTTTATTTTTCAATTTTATAATCTCTATTAACTTAAGCAAGTCTATTTATTTGCTTAACCTTATCCCTGCAATTCCTATTATTAATTATTCGTCCTTGCCTATCTTTTTATTTAAATTGTCCTTCTTTTGTTACTTTATGGATTCACTATAATTTATACAGTAAATTTTTTTAATAATCAAAATTCATTCGTTGTAACGTTCCATTTCTATTCTGTTACTAACCTTCTTTTCTCTATCGCTATTTAGTATTTTGTCGTACTTCATTTTCCTATATTTTCTCATTTCTCTTATACTTTCAACTAAGTTCTTGCTTTTGTTTGAATTAAAATTTACAATTTTCTGTCTAGCTAGATCAATATTTCGTTAATTATTTTCTCAAACTACTAGTCCATCATTCGTTTCTTCTTGAATATTTCTCGCCATGAACTTATTATGATTTCATTCATTAGTTATAAAAATCCATTCAAATTCTCTCTTTTGATATTAATTACACTTTAATAATCAGGTCAACAATGCTATTTATTTTCGATTAAGTCATTTGACCTTCTTTACTTGTCTTTATCTTTATTATATATTTTTCTTGTTTGATTACATTTCTTTCCTCACTAAATAGAAAATTTCAAATTAAATTCTTGTAATCTCTTTCTATTACATAAATCTATAATTTAATCTTAATATATTCATAATTTACTTTAGATCCCAAATTTCTCTTATGGTGACGAACTACATTTTGATTCTTAACATTTTTAATATTGACGATTTTATCCTTCGTAACTTGTCTATTAAATTTGATTCCTCTAATTGCTATATTAATATTCCAATTTACTATTTTCTCTAATTAACTTATATTTTAACTCATTTGGCTTTATTTGACTTTTATTGAATTTCCAATGTACAAATTATATTTTGATTCTTTTAATTTTCCAAAGATGGTAGATTTACAAGTTAACCCTTTAATTTTTGATTAATTATATTCTTGCCCCTTTCTGTCTTATTTAGCCAAGTTAAGTTTCGTATTTTGCTCTTTTTGGTCCAACTAACCAATTTACTTTTATTTTATCACGTAATTACAATTTTACTGTTACTTATCCCATTGATCTTATTTTTCATATTATTTATTATTTATATTTATGGTATCCAAATTATCATAATTATTCTTTCATCTCGATTTCATACAAGATTACCATTTTGCCCCTAGAAAAATCCAGTGGAATTGCAACGAGCTAGATAAACGGGATATAATCGGGGGATTCAGTTCTCGGAACCATCCAATCCCCTTTAACCATTTTTCTCAGTCAATATACGCAATTATATATATATATATATATATACACACATACAGTTGTGGATTCAGCTCTCGGAGCCATCCAATCCACAATTCAATATAATTTCATACACACACACATGTATTTATATATAAATGCAGTTGTGGATTCAGCTCTCGGAGCCATCCAATCCACAATTCAATGTAATTTCATACACACACACATGTATTTATATAAAAATGCAGTTGTGGATTCAGCTCTCGGAGCCATCCAATCCACAACCCAATTAAATGACATACACCGGATTCAGCTCTCGGAGCCATCCAATCCGATGTTACACATCAAGGCGCCGCATTACAATTTTTCCTAATTGGCATGCCAACCTTATCCGATTACCCCAATTCCTATTTAATTTTACTAAGGGCAAACATAATATTACCATTAAATAGTATCTACATGTATTAGCATTATATATATATATCCAGGATACCGGTCGTTTTCCTTATCTTTAATAACTTCATTTCATCATTATTCCTTCGTTGATTCATCAACAACATCATTTACTATTGTAGGCACCGTAGTGCTCTACTCTACTATTTTTTCAACTCAATTTATTAACTATTCATCTTACGTCACTTCATCACATTATTAATTTATTTCACTCTTTTGCTTACTTATATATATAGTCACACCATGTTACATTACTAAATATGTATATATATTTTTAGTGCACTTATGTAAATAAGTTAGTTAACTTGAATTATTCTAATTATACTTCTCTAAATTAATATAACATTTTTTTATACGCAAAGTACTATTTTATATCAATTATTCACTTCATATATCACTATATACAATTCAACTAACATATTAATTTTTAACGCTCATGAATCTCTTCATACTTTGTTTGATGCTATTTATGTTTCTAACATCAATGTATGTTAGTATATATATATATATATATATCAATTAACACCTAATTTATTTTAATGTCTTTTTGTTACCTTCACACATACCATTATGTTGTATTTATAATTTCATACTCATATATTATCTTTAACTTAATTCCATCATATCACATATCTTTTACAACTAGGATGTTATATTTGCACTTAATTTATAATAAATCACCATATTTCATTTAATGCTTTCATGTGCATCATTAGGCATCACTTAGCTTCCCAAACTAATTATTTAATTTCTTCTTCTATTCTCATCCATTTCATGCTATTTCATTATTTTCTAATATTAACTCAAATTGTTTCCCATTAATTCCTAAATTCATATACTTACATAATATAAAATTCACCATAAAATTCAAAATTAAATGAAATTAAGGGTAGTTTGTATTCACATACCCGTTAAAGTCGATTTTCGCATTTTTCTGTATTTTGTCATCATTGGCTCGCCGGACCGGTCGCCGGAGCTCCGCCGGAGACTCGCCGGAAAATACACCGAAGCTCACCACAGGTAGATCGAGCCACCCCAAGTTTGCCGGTGGTGGTCACGCGCCAAACCGCCTTCTCAATTCGCCGAAAATCGCGCCGGAAGGTGGCGGCAAACCCATTTTCGATCTCCTCAACGCCGGCGAGTTAGGACGATCGGTGACCACCAAAAGGACCGCCTCCCCCTTGTAAGTCCGCCAGTGTGATCGGCTCCCTCATCCGGCGTCGGGACTCGCCGGTAAAAGAGAAAGAGTCTTCGGCCAGGAGAGAGAAAAACCAAAAACTAAACCGTAACCTCACCGAAGGGGAAGGGACGGCGAGGAGGCGGTGGCAGCCGCGCCGATCGCCGGTGCAGGCACCGCTGATCGGCGGCAGCGCCTCCCCTTCCTCTCCTTCCCTTCTTCTTCTTCCCCTTTCCCTGGTTCGGTCTTCTCTCCCTTTTCTCCTCTTCCATTTTTTTTTCTTTGTTGTGGGGCGTTACAATTCTCCCCCACTTAATAAAATTTCGTCCGCGAAATTTACTTACCGTACAGAGTAGAGGATACCATATAATAATACCAAACTACTTTTACATTCAATAGTTCCAACAGATTTTGACTAAGGGAACCCATTTACAATGAAAACCAACCAGCCCTTATCCGTTTCTCTTTTTCTAAACATCTCATCCAGAAAGTAGATTTATTTCATATTTTAAATCAGATCAATGCTTGCTGACCTTATTTGCACTCCATTGAATCAAGCTAAAAGGATTTAACATTTTCTTTCTCATACTATCTTAACAAAAGTTAAATCTTACTATAGATAACCATTTTGTACATTCCATATACTTAATCATATTCTTTCTTTTAACCTCTGAATTCGCCCACCCGGACTAGTCATTTGCTCAGAGTGAATCACTAAACCAATACTGAGATTAGCACTAGTCTCTCTTTGACACTTAATAAATCCATTGCAGATTCTTTACATTCTTCCACTTCTAAATAAATACCGTTACAAATTAGAGTAAAAATTTTCTGCGTCCTCGAAATTTATCTGAACTGTAGTTACTGCTACTCATTTGTCCTTCACAACCATATATTTATTATTTACATAAATTTCTTCATCACTCGACAATATACACAAGTTCTCATCAATCAACAGATCTCCTACCTAATGATAACTAATCTTCTATTATTCCTTTAACCCCTTTATCACTTAACCACATCACTCCTCTCAACTCTTGGTTATCCTGATCTCCGTTGTTCAACTCTGATATTTGATTTCTGTACACGGGCTCTTTGTTAAGAAAAGATCCATATTTACCTTCTATTCTTGAATGATTCAATAACTTATAGAAATCAAGCATCCCCTTTTATCTCATTGAGACCTTTATTCGATGTAACTGACGACATCTATGCTCGGATTCAGCTATACCCCTTACTAGTATAACAAAACTGCCACTGACAAAACCGAATACAAGACATGTAACTGTATGACTATGCAATAACAAATGCATATGCAGACTATAAGCATGTGGCCACATGACTGAACTGTATGTATGTATATCGTATGTTTATGCATGGACAGAAACACAAATATACACATGGATGACTAATGCACATTATTAGTGGCAGTGTATACCAGCTGGGTTAACGGAATCACCCAGAAGCATTATCTCATAACTATCGAGATAACTAAGAGTCTAATTCTGGTCCTCAATCACCAACTTATTTATTTATACTCAAATATATGAGGAAAACAGATAACAGCAAGCTTGCCCTTTTCAAATTCACTCGTTCCATATGACATGTACATAAGTTACTTGTAATAAATTCTTCACTTACATATCAACTCCGATCTTAGAATTGCCTAAACCGGGCTCTGATACCATAAATGTAACACCCTAGTTTTATCCATATATTCATATCTCATAAATAGTGATACTAAACAGATATACACATATATCTATGAGTCCAAATTTATTTACCTCAGTTTATGCGATCCCATTCTCTTTATGTATAGATGCCATGCGACAATTCTTTCTTCACATCCCGAAATCTTCTTTTCCTGCGCGCAGTCAACAACCGCACGCTAAGCAACATTGTCGCTTAGTGGTGGATACAACTACTCAAAATTTCATTCGATTAAATTTTATTTTTCAATTTTATAATCTCTATTAACTTAAGCAAGTCTATTTCTTTGCTTAACCTTATCCCTGCAATTCCTATTATTAATTATTCGTCCTTTTTTTGTTACTTTATGGATTCACTATAATTTATACAGTAAATTTATACTAGTCAACATTCATTCGTTGTAACGTTCCATTTCTATTCTGTTACTAACCTTCTTTTCTCCATCGCTATTTAGTATTTTGTCGTACTTCATTTTCCTATATTTTCTCATTTTCTCATATACTTTCAACTAAGTTCTTGCTTTTGTTTGAATTAAAATTTACAATTTTCTGTCTAGCTAGATCAATATTTCGTTAATTATTTTCTCAAACTACTAGTCCATCATTCGTTTCTTCTTGAATATTTCTCGCCATGAACTTATTATGATTTCATTCATTAGTTATAAAAATCCATTCAAATTCTCTCTTTTGATATTAATTATACTTTAATAATCAGGTCAACAATGCTATTTATTTTCGATTAAGTCATTTGACCTTCTTTACTTGTCTTTATCTTTATTATATATTTTTCTTGTTTGATTACATTTCTTTCCTCACTAAATAGAAAATTTCAAATCAAATTCTTGTAATCTCTTTCTATTACATAAATCTATAATTTAATCTTAATATATTCATAATTTACTTTAGATCCCAAATTTCTCTTATGGTGACAAACTACATTTTGATTCTTAACATTTTTAATATTGACGATTTTATCCTTCGTAACTTGTCTATTAAATTTGATTCCTCTAATTGCTATATTAATATTTCAATTTACTATTTTCTCTAATTAACTTATATTTTAACTCATTTGGCTTTATTTGACTTTTATTGAATTTTCAATGTACAAATTATATTTTGATTCTTTTAATTTTCCAAAGATGGTAGATTTACAAGTTAACCCTTTAATTTTTGATTAATTATATTCTTGCCCCTTTCTGTCTTATTTAGCCAAGTTAAGTTTCGTATTTTGCTCTTTTTGGTCCAACTAACCAATTTACTTTTATTTTATCACGTAATTACAATTTTACTGTTACTTATCCCATTGATCTTATTTTTCATATTATTTATTATTTATATTTATGGCATCCAAATTATCATAATTATTCTTTCATCTCGATTTCATACAAGATTACCATTTTGCCCTTAGAAAAATCCAGTGGAATTGCAACGAGCTAGATAAACGGGATATAATCGGGGGATTCAGTTCTCGGAACCATCCAATCCCCTTTAACCATTTTTCTCAGTCAATATACGCAATTATATATATATATATATATATATATATATATATATATATATATATATATATATATATATATATATATATATATATATATATATATATATATATATATATATATATATATATATATATATATATATATATATATACACATACAGTTGTGGATTCAGCTCTCGGAGCCATCCAATCCACAATTCAATATAATTTCATACACACACACATGTATTTATATATAAATGCAGTTGTGGATTCAGCTCTCAGAGCCATCCAATCCACAATTCAATATAATTTCATACACACACACATGTATTTATATAAAAATACAGTTGTGGATTCAGCTCTCGGAGCCATCCAATCCACAACCCAATTAAATGACATACACCGGATTCAGCTCTCGGAGCCATCCAATCCGATGTTACACATCAAGGCGCCGCATTACAATTTTCCCTAATTGGCATGCCAACCTTATCCGATTACCCCAATTCCTATTTAATTTTACTAAGGGCAAACATAATATTACCATTAAATAGTATCTACATGTATTAGCATTATATATATATATCCAGGATACCGGTCGTTTTCCTTATCTTTAATAAGTTCATTTATCATTATTCCTTCGTTGATTCATCAACAACATCATTTACTATTGTAGGCACCGTAGTGCTCTACTCTACTATTTTTTTCAACTCAATTTTTTAACTATTCATCTTACGTCACTTCATCACATTATTAATTTATTTCACCCTTTTGCTTACTTATATATATAGTCACACCATGTTACATTACTAAATATGTATATATATTTTTAGTGCACTTATGTAAATAAGTTAGTTAACTTGAATTATTCTAATTATACTTCTCTAAATTAATATAACATTTTTTTATACGCAAGGTACTATTTTATATCAATTATTCACTTCATATATCACTATATACAATTCAACTAACATATTAATTTTTAACGCTCATGAATCTCTTCATACTTTGTTTGATGCTATTTATGTTTCTAACATCAATGTGTGTTAGTATATATATATATATATCAATTAACACTTAATTTATTTTAATGTCTTTTTGTTACCTTCACACATACCATTATGTTGTATTTATAATTTCATACTCATATATTATCTTTAACTTAATTCCATCATATCACATATCTTTTACAACTAAGATGTTATATTTGCACTTAATTTATAATAAATCACCATATTTCATTTAATGCTTTCATGTGCATCATTAGGCATCACTTAGCTTCCCAAACTAATTACTTAATTTCTTCTTCTATTCTCATCCATTTCATGCTATTTCATTATTTTCTAATATTAACTCAAATTGTTTCCCATTAATTCCTAAATTCATATACTTATATAATATAAAATTCACCATAAAATTAAAAATTAAATGAAATTAAGGGTAGTTTGTATTCACATACCCGTTAAAGTCGATTTTCGCATTTTTC
Source organism: Excoecaria agallocha (assembly GCA_037975025.1). Classification (NCBI taxonomy): domain Eukaryota; kingdom Viridiplantae; phylum Streptophyta; class Magnoliopsida; order Malpighiales; family Euphorbiaceae; genus Excoecaria; species Excoecaria agallocha. The sequence goes on from CM075820.1 coordinate 11,482,971, forward strand.
TGCATTGTCATCATTGGTTCGCCGGACCGGTCGCCGGAGCTCCGCCGGAGACTCGCCGGAAAATACACCGAAGCTCACCACAGGTAGATCGAGCCACCCCAAGTTTGCCGGTGGTGGTCACGCGCCAAACCGCCTTCTCAATTCGCCGGAAATCGCATCGGAAGGTGGCGGCAAACCCATTTCCGATCTCCTCAACGCCGGCGAGTTAGGACGATCGGTGACCACCAAAAGGACCGCCTCCCCCTTGTGAGTCTGCCGGTGTGATCGGCTCCCTCATCCGGCGTCGGGACTCGCCGGTAAAAGAGAAAGAGTCTTCGGCCAGGAGAGAGAAAAACCAAAAACTAAACCGTAACCTCACCGAAGGGGAAGGGACGGCGAGGAGGCGGTGGCAGCTGCGCCGATCGCCGGCGCAGGCGCTGCTGATCGGCGGCAGCGCCTCCCCTTCCTCTCCTTCCCTTCTTCTTCTTCCCCTTTCCCTGGTTCGGTCTTCTCTCCCTTTTCTCCTCTTCCGTTTTTTTTTTGGGGCGTTACAGTATGAGCCTAAATACAGACTCATCAGGGTAAGTTTAACACTCCTTGAGAATGAGAACTTACTGGCATGTTTTTTTTTTCTAGTTATATAGGCTGAAGGATTTGTACATTCTCACTGAATTGCTTTTCAGTTGGTTTCATTGCATTTTAAAATAAAACAAAAGCTTGGAGTTCTGTTTTATATTGAGAGTCCATGTGAGAAACTTTGCTAATTTTTCAAATTTATATTGTCATTGTTGTCAGATTTTTTGGATCAGTGAATATATGTTCTATTCATTTATAGAATTTGGTTTTTCGACAATGATTGAGTTTTAAAAGTTTTCACAATATATTATTTTTAGTTAAAAAGAGGGCAACGGCCCTAAAATAGAATTCAATACATTTGATGTATGCTTCATAGATCTGTTGATGAGGGCAACTTATGATAATAATTGTGTTCTCATATTAGATATGCACTTATTTGTCAGGTTTTGATTATTCTCAAGATATTATCTGTGCTTGCTAAACTGTGTCTTGTCTTTGTGTAGAATGGGCTTGATACTAAAGTGGAGAAGTCCAGGAAACAATTGAAGGAAAGAAAGAACAGGGCGTAGAAGGTCCATGAAGTCTCTTGTTTGGGTTTTCTTTAGCTTCTAGGTAATTTTGGATGAAATCTTGTGTTGTCTACTAGGTGTCAATTTTGTACTGAATTATTCGGCAGTTTTTTCTTTTTTGAAAGGATGATGATTCATGATGTAAATTATGGTCAAGAGTCTGACGTAATGAGTTTATGAATTCTTTTGTTGAATACCAAGTTCTTCATTGGAGTTTGAGCTATTATTGAAATTCCTACGTTCAAAGCCTTAGTGAGATCATTTGTAAAATTTAAGAAATGATTCCACCTTGTTCATGTTGAAGTAGGTGGGCCCTTACCAATTCATCATTCGTCTTAGTTTGGTGCAAGGTAGTTTTTTAGCTAATGTGTAATAATTTAATTACTAATACTATAAAATTCAATTATGCAATAAGTTGGCGACGGATTTGCGACAGATCTAATATGTAATAAATATAATTTAAGAAATAATTAGCGACCAAATTAGCGACAAATATTTCTTCGCTAAATTTATTTTTAATTAGCGACGGAAAATGTAGTCCCTAAATATTATTATTATAATTCGGCGACTAATTAGGAATATAAATTAGCGACAAAAGATTTAGCGACGAAATATTTCGTCGCTAATATATTCTCGACTGGCCTTTTAGCGACTATTCATCGCTGCGTCGCTAATTTACAATAGCGACGGAATTCTGGTAATTAGCGACGGACAATAATTACCAGTTTTTTTTTGTAGTGATATATGTATACATACATGTGTATGTATGCGCATATATTCACATGCATATGCATATGCATATACATATGTATGTATGCGCACACACACATGTATGTATGTATGTATGTATGTATGGGTGTGTGTACGCACACACACACATACATATACATGTATATACACACACGCACACACACACACACACATATATATATATATACAAAAAATAAACACTCCAGTTTTTCATTTGTTGATAAATGAACGTATTTTCTAAATTTTCCAAGAAAATAGAAAATAAAAAAACTATTTTCTGTAAGTAAGCGCACCCTAACTATTTTCCAAAAATTCATATCAAAGTATGGATTCCTCAATCCTCTTTTCAAACCAGAAACACTAAGGTTTTATACATAAGCATGCAAGAAATGTATTCCTTAATTCAATATTAAATCAATGTGCAGATAAAACTCGCCAAACCAAATTAGAAACTTTAAACACACATAATTGAATGGATAAAGGAAAGAAGAAACAAGTAGTTTTTTTCTTTATTTCTTTTTTATATATATATTTTTAAACTTATTCGAGCTTGATTTACTTCCATAGACTGTAGTGGACGCAAAGATACCTGATTCTGACTCACATATATCTGGTTTTTTCAGCCTAAGAAAGATTAGAATGCTTAAAAGAAATGTAAAAATCCTTTTATATGAGGGTACCCGATTCTTACTTAGATTATATAATTTCAAGCGGCTACTAGTTTTACGCTTAGCCGATTTTTAAATAAATTGTAGGTTACTTGATTGTTTACGACTCCATTGCGTGTGCTTAGGATAGAAGTCTTGTATAAATATATCGCCATGTGCGTTTGTTAGTAAATCAAATAATTTTCAAAAATATTTTTTTGATACAAATGTTGTCATATACATATTTTAATAATTTCATTTCAATCTCAAATTGATACCCATTTCAATAAATATCTAATAAAAATTAATGAATTTTTTTGAGACATGTTGGAAAAATAATATCTTTTATAACAAATTGCATGTGGGTAATAGTATTACTACTCTTTAGAAGCCTTCAAATAATTATATTGCCCATAACAAAAATATATATATAGCAAATTAAAAACCAAAATATGACTTAACATAATAAATATACATCATATATATTTAGAGATATTCATTTGGAAAATAAAATTATATGAGAATCAGAATGTAACAAAGCACATATTAATTTGTAATTATGCAAAAGCGCTAAAACAAAGTTATAACACAAAATTTGTAGGTCGCGGCAAGAGCTTAAAAAAATAATCTAAAATACAGTTTTTATTTTTATGTTTAATACAATTAATTATACCATATAACTCAATCTATAATCTATATTATTGATCCATCAAAATTAGAACAATTCAAAATCTATGGTTTAGATTTACTTGCCGTTTAAGTTTTGAAAATTAAAATTTTAAGTCTTTCGGGTCAGGTTGTAGTAAACTACCAGCTTTCATTTATACAAATTTATGCTAGAAATTTAATTGTGCTGATAATGCATTGTAAATAAATAAAAACAAATAAAGTAAAGATAGAGATAATATAAGTAGAGAATTTTCTATTCTTTTCTACATTAACTGAAGCAATAATAGCAGAGCATTTATAGGTATAAAATCAAAAAGCTAATATTCTACTAGAATTGAAAGAAGTGATAAAATTTAATAGTTACCCATACACTTATTATTAATATTATGTATTTCTATTAACGAAGAAATCTGGTAGTTTATTAAGAAATAATATATCTATAGAGTACAAACTTTATTTAAATTAAAACTTACAAATTAATAGTGGTTGCTTTACCTTGAAGGTAGGCAAGTACTAGAATTAATATTTCACCTCCATATATTCCAAATGAATATTAATTCTGGGATTTCCAGAGTTTAATAAAAGGAGGTCCATCATCTTTATCACAAGGAGGCATATAAGCCGGCGGTTTGCGAACAGATGTCTCACTAGTCCCACCATTTTTAACTATCATAACTGTCGCCATTCCATAACTTAAATGGTGATCTAAGTGACAGTGCCATAGCCATACTCCTGCACACATTTAATACATTCATTAAAGTCTACTTAGCAACAATATCAATCATTATGTCTAATTAATTCTTGAAAATTAGTAAATGAACATATAAACATACCAGGATTTAGTGCAAAAAATCTGATAGCAAGCCACCCAGTTTGTGGAAGTATAGCAGTGTTCACATATGGGGGATCAACTAGATTGTACGTGTTGGGATCGGATTCGAAATTAAAGTCGCCACCTCCCATGCCAACAAGATAAAAGCTATGACCATGAAAATGCATAGGATGATCCTGTGATGAACCCATCATATTAACCGATTGGAAAACAATCTCTACTTCTTCTCCGTATTCTAGCATCTTCACCTCGGTTGCCATAATAGAATTCGTGTTATTAAATGGTAAATCTGCTGAAACAAAATCGAAGAATGCTGGCGGCATATCTGGGAATGTTTCGCCGTAATAGCCACTTATGTTGCTGTGACATAAGATTTTAATATCAGTCATAAATCTAATTCATTCTCAAAAGTAAAATACTTTTTTTCAAATATAGAAATAAATATATCATACTAGTAGTAGGCCTGAAGCACATCGATCCTGGGATTTTGCCAGCTTATATTATTCAAGCTAGCAGACACAGTATCAGTGATGTTAAACACCAATTCATTTGTGTTTGCTGTAATGAACATTGAGGTAGTAATGTTTTTGGGTACAGTCCGATTATGAAGGCTCCTCAATCTTGTAATGAAATAAATTGCAGAATTAGCATCCGCATACGTAGGAAGAGTGTCTGTTGGAAAGGAAGGAGAAGCTGGAGGGGTATAATTGCCTTTGTATTCAAGAATTGCAGTGGCATTTGTATTGTCAAAAGATAAGTCAGGATCTTGAACTGTATATTGTCTAATTGCCATGTAATAATATCCAAGAGTTTGGTTTGCTGTCAGAAGAACATCAATGGTGTTTCCTGGAGCTATCACTATAAAACTTGAAACAAAGGGCTTTACGTATGCTGCATCCACTCCAACAACTGTGAGATTGTGTTCAGCAATCGCAAAAAACAACTGTGAGTTTATGGCTGCATTCACTATGCGGAGAAGATACGTCTTTCCATATTCAACTTGCCAACGGTATGCTGATCCTGCAAGTAATAAGATATTCATACTATTTAATCAGATTTAGAATTTGTTGCGGAGAGCCCCCATCGGATAATCAAAGTGAATAAGAAGAGTGACGGAACTAACTTTAGAATAGTTTAAAAAATTTTGAAATGGTGAATTCACAATTATGAATTCCTGATTTAACAGAATTTGGGGGTTAATATCACTTATAGCTACTAAATTTACAACTAATAATCCAAAAATAATTGAATTATTTTTCGTAACTAAATTATTACTGAATTTTATACTATTTTACGTAAAAGTCATTATAACATGTTTCGAGCAAAATCAATTACCAGAATGCTGACGTGACACGACATGCCACCTACTTGTGTACATGTGGCATGCCACGTCAGCTAATTTTGCACACGCTGCGTATCACGTCAGCTATTTTTGCACACTTGGCATGCTACATCAGTACTCCAACAAGGATTATCACTGGAAATTGGTCAAGATAACTTTTGCGCAAAATAATGCAAAGTTCAGTGACAATGTCTATACGAAAAATAATTTCATTATTTTTTAATTATTAGGCGTAAGTTCAGTTATCATGAGTGAAATTAACCCGAATTTGGAATAACATTCTATTATTATAGCCAATGATTATAAGCACATAATAAGAATTACGTTCTGTCATTTTAGAGAAGTATGATTAGTTTCATACCGTTCCCACAAGCACAAAAATCTCCAGGTTGGCCATTAATAGTGTAAGCATCTGAATCTGGTAGAATTTGTGCAGTCTCAAGATCTTCTTCAAGTACTAAATTCACGTCATAATTAAACCACGATGCTACAAGAAAATAGTTAACAATGAGTATAGCGTGCGGACTTGTATTTTACATGAGGAAGAGAGTACGTATATGATCCTTACATACCTAATACAAGGACGTCTTCTCCATCAGGTTGGGGGAAAGGAAAAGAGGTTCCTTCTTCGGGGTAAATGACAATGGCTCCATGAACGGTGTTTCTTGTCCACTCATTATGGGCATGCCACCAAAGAGTACCTTCCTCATCAGAAAATATAACCTCATATGTAAAGTTTGTGCCTGGTTTAATGGCACATTGTGTGATATACTCTGGACCATCAGACCATGGGTTTCTCGGTTGCTTAACTCCGTGCCTTAACCAAGAAAGAAGTATGAGATGGGTGAAGGAGACTGTCAAATATGGATATAGCAGAACCAAAATAATTTGTGACGGAATGAAAAAATAAAAACTTGGAGGCCATTATGTATGTTGATCTAAACTTGCTTTAAATAGGCCATAAACTTACTTTAAATAGACCAAATAAGAGAGTTAATATTTCCCATAATCTTTGAATTTATACTCCAATAACAATTTAGTTAAAAAAAAAAATAATCCCACAAAAATATCTCAACTTGTTAAATATTATAACTAAAATTATTTTATTTGAAAATTCAATAATCCAGCATCATAGTGCTAATGTGGCAGTATATGTCAACTTGAAAAATCCCTTAAGATATATTCTAAAATAATCCACATAAATGTTTTAAATATTCCAAATTGATTTGATATTAGCACTCTTGATTTTAATTTTGACATTTAAAGAGTTAAAATATTTCTGTACAAATGGAAGTGGAATAGCAGTGGGTATATTTAATCCTAAATATTCTGGGTTTGCCCCTGTCTGGAACCATAATATAATTGTTTATTTTATTACTCTGGGATCACTAGACCATTTTAAGACCATATTGTCTAAGAAATCTATAGCATTGTAAAAAAGATAAATTGATATTCAATCGTACCAGTGAATGGTGACTTTATAGCTTCCTTCATTGCGAACGTTTACATATAAAATATCACCCTTGTTCACATAAACAGTGGGTCCTGGAATACTTCCATTCACCACCATAGCTGACTTTGTGCTGCATAACCTTGTAAAATTCTTATCCTTCAACTGAACAAAAATTGAAAAAGAAAAAGTTTAAAATATATTATAAATACAAGCAAATCTGAAAAGGAAAAAAAAAAATATACAAGTATCTGGTGCGGACTATGGTGCTTGAATGCATATGGTGCAATGCTTATGCACCTTTCAATAGGATGAATACTAACAGTAAGAAATATATGTTTTTCAATTGCATCCGTGCGGAGTAGTAATGCTTCAAATATCCAAAATTCTCTTAAATACATCAAAAAAATAATAATGGTTTCAAAAAAAATATAAATAATAGTAATAATATGTATAATTAAGATACTAGTACTTACAACAAAATCATGGTAATGGATATTTCCTTGGACCGAGCAAAGCAGCAATGCATTAAAAGCCATAGCTGCTACTACAAACTCTAAACGCAAACCCATCTTCTTCAATAAAATGAACACTCAAAACTGAAGTTTTTAGATTTTAATTCTTGAAATGCTTATGCTATATAATGCCTCTTTCAACCAATAAAAAAAATACATCTATTATGAGCTGACTTATGGACTGCATCTGTTAGGTAAGGACCATCTGGTTTATTAAAAATTTATTTATTTATGATTAATTTATTTCAATTGGCTATGAATTGGCTGTAATTGCTGCCTAGGAAACAACATTGCTTACCTAACAAAATATCAGTGCAGATTCAGAAAAAAAAAGACAATTACTACGAATTTTCCTCTTTTTTGTCCTTGGAAATGAACCGGGGTGATATTCGAATTGGATGTAACGTACTTCAGCAAATTCAAACTGAAAAATAAAAATAAAAAAATACTATCATTTGATCTAACTGTCCATAAACTACACGTGTACTCATTTAAATGTTTACACCACCATCTAACGTATCCCGAAATGACTTTGATATTCAGCTGAAAGTTGAAAAGCAGTTAAGAGTGTAATGTCTGCAGCAACTGTATATATTTTGTTTATTATTATTATTATTTTTTTTCTTTAAGTATGTGTTTCTTCAAGACAATTAAGCATTAAATATTTCTTTACATTCGTTTTGTCAGAGCAAATCAAAACATTGTCTTGGTGACGCCAAAGCATGGAGGACATTTGGCATTCTTTGAAGGATTTACTGCAACCAGCATGTGGTACTTATAACTTCATCCAAATTGATTTGAGAGGTTAGTTCACAAGCCTAACTTTTATTTCTATGATTTCGCTATAGCAGCGGATTCTTAATTGACATGATCTTTTAGTTACCCAAATCAACAAAACTGCCGTATAAAATACATGCACTGAAATACTTTGCATATAAAATCATTTTCACCGGAAAAATCATTAAAACCTACCAGAACTTTATCATGCCCTGAAATACTTTACATATAAAATCATTTTCACCAGAAAAATTATTAAAACCTACCAGAACTCTATCTTGGCATGCATGTCAGCATGATATGTAAGGTGGCCTACAACGTGAGCGAGTTTTTTTAGTATGTATGATAGGAAAACCTATAGCACAAAACAAGGTCTTTTTTTTTTAGTAACAAACATAAATAACTTCCAACAGTAGGAACTGTGAGATTGTGTTCAGCACTCGCGAAAAACATCTGCGCTATCATGATTGCATTCGCTATACGGAGAAGATAGGTCTTTCCATATTCAACTGCCAAACGAAATGCTGATCCTGCAATTAAGATGTTCGTACTAGTTAATCAGCCTTAGAATTTTAGTATATTTAGCATTCTATTATTAAGGCCAATTATCAAGCATAGAATCAGAATTATGATTAGTGTGATACCCTTCCCACAAGCACGAAAATCTCTTGGTTGGCCATTAATAGTGTAAGCGTCTGAAATTAGTAGAATTTTGTTGGCTCAAGGCGTATAATGTATAATATATTTTGATGATTAACAAAACAAACTAATATAATTGGGTTTTTTAAAGATGCTTGTGTAGGTTCACGAGATAATCTGTTGTTTTGTGCTCTATCAAAAGTAGAGAAGGACAAGAGTGTGCTCTATCATTGTTAGATCTGGTTGTTCAAATTATGAAGATCAAGATTTTTAGGAAACATTTGTAAAATCATTTTCTGAGAATTCATACACACTCACACTCATTATTTGCATTAAAATTATTTTCATACACATCATTCAAATTTGAGTTTTTCCTAAAACAATTTTTTTTTTTTTTGTCAAATATCTTTTTGAAAAAGGAAAGCAAAATTATGTTAATATTTTTTAGCTACCAGAAACTGATTTAAGGAAACATTTCTCTGGATAATTATTCCTAGCTGCTACTTTGATTTAAGGGAGGCCTAAAATTAGTCTTTCAAAATTAAAATGGAAACATTTTTCAATTATTTGTTTACACCTAACAGCTATATTATTTTTTCTATAAATAGTATTGTTTTTCAAGTATAAAACATGAGTGAAATACTTTTATTTTTTTAACATCATTTTGCTATAAGCTTCACTTCATCATGAGCATCAATCACATATCCTCAAAATGATTATAGTTTATATTTGTAATCATTTTATAGCGAGGTTTATCAAATCATATGAGATAATTTGGATTAGGTTGCTAGAGACTAGGGAAAGAAGCTAGCAAATGTTTAAGTTCTTTTACTTGGAAAAAACAACTAAGTATTTGGATAATTTTACTTGGAAAAAATGATTAAATATTTTAGAGTTTTTCACTTGAGAGAAAAACTTGGATAGCTATCATGTAAAGGTTTTGACTTGCTCGTAAATAGAGTCACCTTAGAAAAGAGAAACTCTTAAAACAAGTAATCTTAAGCAGAGCATATAGGCAACGGTCGAACCTTTATAAATCGCTGTGTCAGTATCTCTATCCCTATCTCTTTTCGTGCTTTAATTTTTATTACATGCATGCTTTCAAGTTCTATATAATACAAAACATAATATTTATTATATTGTTATTTATCATGAGAATAATTCTGAGTATTGATATAATTAGTTGTCCATTTAATTTTGTCCGTGAACTTATCTTTATTGTTAAAAAGGTTGATTGAAAATATATTGAGCACTTATTATAATATAATTTTTATTTTATCTCAATATATGCACTTGAAATATTTATTTTTGTTCTATCAGCACTTATAAGTTTTTCTTGTCCACTCATTATGGGCATGCCACCAAAGAGTACCTTCCTCATCAAAAAAATATAACCTCATATGTAAAGTTTATGCCTAGTTTAATGGAATATTGTGTGAAGTACTCTAGACCATCATGCCATGGGATTCTTGGTTGTTTCACTCCAAGCCTTGAACCAACAGAGGAGTATAAGATGGGTGAAAAAGACTATCATATAATTGACATAGAGGAACCAAAAATAATTGGGGGCTAAATAAAAATTGGAAGCCATTATGTAAAGATCTAAATTTGCTTTAAATAAACAAAATTTGAGAGTTAATATTAAAAAAAAATAAAATTTGGTTAACTAAGTGGATCATTAATCGACTCGTAATTTTAAATTTCAATCCAAAATTGCCTTTTTGGAGTTTTGTCTCACTTGATTTATTTATTTAAATGCGTAATGAGAAATTCATATTTAGAGGTAAAAAATAAATGGTAAGTATTTTTTACATGAAAGATCTAATAATTTGAAGTGAATACTGATAACATGGCCTAGCTAGAAGCCCAACCCACTCCACATACAAGATAGGTAAGCCAATCTAGACTGGTCAGATTTCTCCTGACCAAGAGCTCGGACAAACCGAACCCCAAAGAGCTTGACCTCATTCCATAAGTCAACACCCAAAAAGATCTCGCAATATTAGGTAGAAGTAGTTTTTCTTCCCCACATCTCCTTCAAAATATGAGAAGTGGGAAGCGTGACTAAAAGTAGTGGAATTTCATCCCACTACTCACATAGAAGGGACTAACAACATATAAAAAAGGAAAATCAGGTAAGAAAAGCTCTCTTTTTTTGAAACTCATAATTCTCAACTTGTCATCATTTGTTGCGGTGAGCATGGAACATGAACCTTTTTTCAGACCTCAACCTCATCCCTACCTCATCAGAGAACCAAGCTAGTCAAGTAAACCAACCCACACATCCTGAAACATGACAATTCCTCTCATAACCTAATGACCCAAGCTCAACATCCCCTTACTATAGCCATCTCAAGCATCTCCAACATTACCCCACAAGTAGCACTGTCTCTGCTAGCCACACTGTCTGCCATAGCCGCCCAAGCACCTTATCCCACACTGCCTTACCCACCTATGCAGCCCTCACAACTACTAGCCAGATACCCTTTCTCCTTGGTGGTCCCCCTGACCCTTAGGACCACTATCACCCTCACAGCCGAACATTTTGAATGAGTTTTTGAAGATTGCATGCTAAAATACCAAAATCGAAACACTCTGCAATACCAAGGCAGTTTTCGATCCCCACTCTCTAGAGAAATCCTAGCTATTTTTTCCCCAAAATTTGCCTCCCAAACCTACCAAAATACAATGACAATGCTGACCCCTGAGCCCACATTAACCAATTTCAACATATCATGCTAGTGTTAACAGCAAATGATACCACACTGTATATGATCTTTTCACAGACATTGACGAACTTAGCCCAGATATGGTTTTGCAACCTACCTGAACACTCCATCAAGAATTTTGAGCAATTCAACAATATGTTCATCACAAAGCTTATAGCGGTGATCCGACCAAACAAGGTGTTAGTCGACCCGAATTAAGTCCAGCAAGATAAGGGAGAGCCCTCCGTGCCTATGTAGAAAGGTTAAATGTGGTAGCAATGGATATACAGAACCTCAACCTAGAGTTGGCAATTAATGTACTGGTCAGAAACACGAGATGCCAGGACTTCAGTGACTCTTTGAGTAAGAAGCCCCCCAATGATTTTATTGAGCTCATATCCCAAGCTCACAAGTATATCTAGATGGATGAGGCTCGGCACCTACATTAAAGTGCATACAAGGATATAAGGACTAAGAAGGAGAGAGAAAACACAGGAAGATCGATGCGGGATAGAGGAAAGGGCAGCCGGACTGAATCCAGAATGTACAAGGGAAGCAGTTCATCTAACAGAACCTACATGGTCATCACTCCTCACTATGGAGATAAGAAGAAAGAGAGATGTATGCCTATTAACAGGATTAGAGAGCAGATCCTGGCTTGGATGAAGTAGAATGGGTAGGTTAGTTGGCCAAGATCAATGAGGGAAGACCCCAACAAAGACTAAAGTCTCTATTGTATGCCTTTCATAGGGATTAAGGCCATATAATAGAGGAATGCAGGCAACTTAAGAGGGAGATTGAGCACCTGGTATTGAGGGGTACTCTGTCACAATTTGTAAAATATGAGGATAGGGTAAGGAGGCACAGGTCGCCCATGCCTCCACCGAACAGAAGTTGAGTTAGCTCAAGCAAAAAGACCTTTGTAGAAGTCATCCATGTGATAGTAGGAGGAGGGCAGTACGACGACTCCAAAAAGAGAAAGTCCATGGAGTTGCTTGCCATCAAGCCTGGTACACATGCCTCCCTACATGTGATTCAGTTCTCAGCGACTGACAGGTCCCATGTTTATTAACCACATATAGATGCAATAGTAGTCAAAGCAGTCATCCAAGAATTTCTGGTCCAATGGATATTAATAGATACAATAAGTACAGTCAACTTGATTATGCTACAGACATATAAGGCATTGGGAGTATCGAAGAATCTTTTGGAGGAAGTCAACATTCCCCTCATCGGCCTCTCTAGATAACCTGTCAAAGTGGAAGGCTTAGCGAACCTACTTGTCCAACTGGGAGATAACACGATGGTCTGTGTTAGTGTAAGCCCTAGCCCCAATGCATTGTAACGAAACACTTGAAATTAATAAAATGAGGCATTAGTTTTATCTTTTGTATTCCTGTGCATATCAATTGATAAAACTATCCAAGAATGTCGTTTCGGTTTAAGTTATCATGTGTGAGGCACATGGATTGTAAGACCTTGAAACAAATGAGACATCATTCTAAATATCCCTAATCAGTCATTGTTATGGGAATAACAAATGAATTAAGACTAGTATGCTCTCTCTGATCTTATGAGTTCTGCCTTACGGATCATTAGGACAAGAGTGTCAATCAGAGATCATAGATACATGTTAAAGAACATGGTATCTGGATTCGATCCGCTCATGAGAACACTACATGGTACAAGTCATAAGTGTTTCTCATATGCAAGTTTTGTATCGGAGTTCTTAGACCTGAAATCTCTATGAAACTCTTTATGAATTACTGTGTACTTTGACATACACCTAACGTGCTCGTAACAGAGTGACAAGTACGGGTATGATTGGGTATGCACTGATTCATGTTAGAGAGCATGAGAGAAGTGAAGGGATTACCCCTCTCGATAAGAGAGAAAAATATCACCGGCCACTTGATCAGTGAACTGAGAAGTGTATGGCCATACCGAGATGAAATAATGAGTAATCATTATTTATCTGAGAGTTCAGTGTCACTGGAATATCAAGAAATGAATTAATGTATATAAGGATGACTAGTTCCATGCCTTATATTAATTCTGATATTTATGGGTAAGGGACTATGCGAAATTGCATTAGGTCACCAAATGCCATATGCATTTTCATTTAATTTGGAATGCTATAATATCTTGCTAGAGAATATATATAGCCTTTGAATTAATTTATTAATTCATTGCCAACATTAAATGGACCTATAGGATCGCACACAAAGCATTGGGCTTAAAATATTTAAATTAAGTATTGGACATTAATTTGGGCTTTTAATTAAAGTCAAATTAATGTATGTAATGGGTTATAATATTGCTATTGGGCTTTGGTCCATGAGAGAGAGAAATTCAGCCCATAAGGTTTAATTTCAATTAATTAATTATCTTGTGTTAATTAAGTTAATTGAATATTAAAGCATAAAGGAATTTAAATTAAATTAAATCACTTATATATTTAATTAAGTGATTTCATTTATTTAAATGTCTTATGTTTTATTTCAAATTTGAATTTAAATTCAAAGGAGTTTAATTCAAAATATATTACTTATCTTTAGGAAGTGATAGAGTTTGAATTAATTATCTTAGGATAGTTGAATTCAGATTAATGACTTGCCAAAGGATAAGCATATATATTAAAAGAAATAAAACCCTAAACCTAATTTTTTTGTGGCATGAATAGTAAGTCGTGAATAGTAACTCGTGAATAGTGACTCTCTCTCTCTTAATTCTTTTGTTCAATTTTTCACAAGGAGAAAGGATTGTTCCTCATTCTCTTGTGTTATTGAGCAGTAATAGCAATCTAAAGAAGTACAAAATCAAGTTTTGTAGCTTCAAACTATAACCCTTACACAATACCGAAAAAGAGATCTAGCAATCTCGTTTTTAAGCCGACGGTGTAATTGTGTGTGTGAGAATAGATGGAGTGGCGCAAAAGGTTGTTCCTTGGCATTGGTGATCGAGAACTAAGGTGGATAAAGGCATCTTGGTTGCTGGACATCAAAAAATCAAAGAATAAAAGGCATCATCTATTGTAAGTTTCAAAACCCTAAAATTGCATGTTTTCGTTCCTATCTTTGGATATGTATGGTATGTATGATAAAATTTTTGTTTTTCCGCTGTGCTATCATGATTATCATACCATGTCATATTCCATCAGTGGTATCAGAGCCTAGACATACTTATTTTAGTGCTTTAGATGCATGAAAAAATTAATTAAAAATCGTTATTTTGAAAACATGCAAATCTGAAATTTTCTGTTTTGAGTTTTTTGCATTGTCTTGGTGTAAAAACGATTTTAATTGATTAGATAGGTATTATAATTAATATGACATGTTAATATACTGTCCTAAGATGTTATTAGGGCTGGTAATGGTCGGATTTAATTATTTATACCTGATGGTACATGTTAATTATGAAACTAGGTGCTAGTTGGCATGTAAATTGCTATTTTAACAACTAGTTTTCAAAATTAAATGTAAAAACGTTTTTGGGATGTTTGTAAGTGATTTTTAAAGATTAAATATCAGGTCTGGACATGTTTTAAATTTGGTTTTAATTCTGGTCCATGACAATTTAATTGATTAATTTTAAAATCACTTAAAACTATGTCTAGTTTGTGTTTGTTACATGTTTAATCAACATTGTTTGTTATGTTTTGATTAAAATGGTAAAAACACATTTAGATTAAAATGGTACAGAATATTAAATCAATGTTTATGGAATCATTTAGATTATTAAATGACTCATAAAATTGATTTAAATGTTTGTGCATTTTATGGCATTACATAAGCATTAAACAACTAGTTTTTGTTGTTTGTTTGTTTTTGCATGAATGCCGTGTACTATATATGTGTTCTTCATGATTTTATTTTTACTTCATGTTAGCACATATTATATGCATTTTTAATGTTTATGGGCTGTATGACATAAAATTAAAAATGGCTAAATTGGAAATTATGCTAGAGTTGATTTATAGCATAAATCTAACTAGTTTGTGTTTTGGGCTTTTAAGAGAACTTATTCAATAAGAGGATTTAGTCCATTGGGCTTCGGCCCAGGCCCATCACAGGGTCATCTCTTAAAGCTTCAAGTACACAATTTCCATTAATGGGCTTGGCTAAATCTAATTAAAATTGGACTTTGTTTGATCCATGAATGCTATGTATATTTATTTGCTTGTTTGGTGTGATGAATGGATATGCATGGTGCATTCATGGGCCCTGGGTTTTTGTAATTAAATATGGCCTGCGAGCCATTATATTTTATTGTAAAAGTTTCATTTATTTCTTAGAATATAATTTATTTGAAGACTTTGTAAATCAAGGAGAAGCCCAACTCGAAGATTCTTATGTAATAGTATAGAATCTTAGTTGTAAGTTTTTGGGCCCATGTTTGTCACGCTTTACTTTATGCAATTATATATATATGCATGCTATGTATGGATGACAAAGCGTATGCCATGTAAGCCGTAATAAAATGAATCCCTAAAAAAATAGTAAGTCACAAAGTTGCCTTCCTAATTCGAAACATGTCAAGGCATCGATCATCGGTCACGTAGACTAGGAGTCCTAGATGTGCCCGATTATCTTTGTGAGGCATGGGTTGTGAATGTAGGTTGGACTTATCATGGAAAGGGATGTCCGGACCTAGGCAACTAATAAATGGGTTGTGCTATAACATCCTAAGATGTTAGCCCATTTGATCCAAGAGTCATGTACGAGACATGATTGGAGTTTTCCTACCTAAGTAACTTAACTTGTTAGGTGTACAAGCTCAGCTTGACTAATAAGTTGTTGAGAAAAGTGGATCTTGGCCCACATTAAATCACTAACGCGAATTATTTAAAGGGATATTAATTCGGTTTGTGGGATCATTAATAAGACCTCATTTAATCTTGCTAAATTTTATTGTAGATTGAAAATGGCATCTTCAAACAACAATTTCTCATTGCGATCGATCCTTGAAAAGGACAAATTGAATGGCATCAATTTCATAGACTGGTCTCGAAACTTAAGAATAGTTCTTAAGCAAGAGAAGAAGTCGTATGTTTTGGATGCACCCTTGCCTGATGAACCAGGAAGGAACGCCTCTGCGGTTCAAAAGGAAACTTTTGAGACCAAGAAGAGCGACTCCAATGATGTGACCTGTCTGATGCTGGCCACTATGGTGCCTGAATTGCAAAAGCAATTTATGGACCAAGAGGCTTATGCGATCATGGTGCACCTCAAGGAGATGTTCCAAGAGCAAGCTCGTCACGAGAGGTTCGTGAGAACAAAGGCATTAATTTCTTACAAGATGGCTGAGGGTACACCTGTTAGTACCCATGTACTCAAGATGAAAGGGTATCTTGATACTCTTGAGAAGCTTGAGGTACTAGTGCCAAAGGAATTGGCCACTGACTTGATCTTAGGATCATTGCCTGCTGTTTATGATCCATTTGTGATGAATTATAACATGCATGCAATGAACAAGTCAGTCACTGAGCTTCATGGGATGCTTAAGAATGCTGAAGAAAACATTCGAAAGACCAATCCCGTACTAATGGTTCAAAAGGGAATTAAGAAGGGACAAGCTAAGGGAAAGGGAAAGGGAAAGGCAAAACCCAAGTCAAGTGGGAGTGCACCTCAGGCCCAATCCAAGCCCAAGGCGCCAAAACTCAAAGAGAGTGAGAGCACTTGCTTCCATTGCAACAAGATAGGGCATTGGAGGAAGAATTGCGCTCTCTTTAAGGAAGAACAAAAGAAGAATGGAGCCAAGGCGTCCAATTCTGGTATTTTTGTTGTTGAAGTTAACCTTTCTATTTCTACCACTTGGGTATTGGATACCGGTTGTGGTTCTCACATTTGTTCAAATGTGCAGGGGTTAAGAAATAGGCGGTTACTTGGGAAGAATGAAGTGGACCTCCGTGTGGGGAATGGAGCACGAGTTGCTGCCATGGAGATAGGCGACTATCACCTCACTTTACCTTCCGGACTTTGTATTGTTTTGAATAATTGTTATTATGTGCCTGCTATGAGCAGAAACATTATTTCAGTTTCATGTTTGGATAATGATGAATTTGATTTTGTGATTAAAAATGGCAATGCTCATATTCGTCGCCAAGGCATTTCTTATGGCAATGTCATGTTGCAAAATGGCTTTTATATCCTTGATTTACAAAACAAAGAGTCCATATACAACATTAATATAAAGAGGGTTAAATCAAACGAATTGAACCCTACTTACTTCTGGCATTGTCGCTTAGGACATGCAAACGAAAAACGCATTTCAAGACTCCACAAAACTGGAGTGCTTGGGTCATTCGACTTAGAGTCTTATGATACATGCGAGCCATGTTTGCATGGAAAAATGACAAAGAGTCCTTTTAATAAAAATGGCGAGAGGACTAATGGCTTATTGGAACTAATACATTCCGATGTATGTGGACCTTTAAGTACACATGCTAGAGGTGGTTTTAGCTACTTCGTGACATTCACAGATGACTTCAGTAGATATGGCTATGTCTATCTGATGAAGTACAAGTCTGAAACTTTTGAGAAATTCAAAGAGTTTAAAAATGAAGTAGAAAACCAACTTGGCAAAAGTATAAAAGCCATTCGATCAGATCGAGGTGGCGAATACTTAAGCCAAGAGTTTGACAATCATCTAAAGGAGTGTGGTATTATTTCACAGCTCACTCCTCCTGGAACACCTCAATGGAATGGTGTGTCCGAAAGGAGAAATCGAACTCTGTTGGACATGGTTCGATCTATGATGAGTCAAGCTAATCTTCCTATCTCTTTTTGGGGTTATGCATTAGAAACTGCTGCGTTTCTATTGAACCGTACTCCAACTAAAGCAGTTGAGAAGACACCATACGAGGTATGGACTGGGAAAGAACCCAATATGTCTTTTCTCAGGATTTGGGGCTGTGAAGCACATGTTAAGAAATTAACATCTGAAAAACTAGAGTCCAAATCCACTGTCTGCTTGTTTGTGGGTTATCCTAAAGAAACAAAGGGATACTACTTTTACTCACAAGCCGAGAACAAAGTATTTGTTGCTCGCAAGGCTGTTTTCTTGGAAAAGGAGTTCCTTCTCAAGAAAGACAGTGGGAGTAAAGTAGAACTTGGAGAAATTCAAGCACCACAAACTCCTATAGAGGATGGTTTGGAAATGGGATCAAGTTCACAACCAGTTGTGGAACAAGAACCCATTACACAAGAACCTAGAAGGTCCGGTAGGGTACATCAGGAGATTGAGAGATATGGATTTCTAATCACTGACAGTGACACTATTGAGTTAGTAGATCGTGAGGATCCTACTACCTACCGAGAAGCTATTGAAAGCCCAGACTCGGATAATTGGCTTGAAGCCATGAAATCCGAGATGCAATCAATGTACGATAACCAGGTTTGGACCTTGGTTGATCCACCAGAAGGTGCTAAGGTAATTGAATGCAAGTGGTTATTCAAACTAAAAGCTGATAAGACCTACAAAGGTAGACTAGTAGCAAAAGGTTTTCGACAAACTCATGGTATAGACTATGACGAGACCTTTTCGCCTGTAGTCATGCTCAAGTCCATTAGGATCTTGCTTGCCATAGCTGCATATCATGATTATGAGATATGGCAAATGGATGTCAAAACTGCTTTCCTTAACGAAAATTTACTTGAGGATGTGTATATGACACAGCCTAAAGGTTTTGTCAATCCCAAGCATCCTAAGAAGGTATGCAAGCTTCAAAAATTCATTTATGGATTAAAGCAAGCATCCCGAAGTTGGAATCTTCGCTTTGATGAGGCAGTCAAAGAATTTGACTTCATCAAGAACGAAGATGAGCCTTGTGTGTACAAGAAGGTTAGTGGGAGCATAGTAGTGTTTCTGGTCCTATATGTGGACGACATCCTTCTCATTGGGAATGATATTCCAACATTGCAAAAGGTTAAGCAATGGTTGGGAAAATGTTTCTCAATGAAAGACTTAGGTGAAGCCGAGACAATACTTGGTATTCGAATCTATAGAGATAGATCGAATCGGCTTTTGGGACTAAGTCAAGAAAAGTACATAGACAAAGTACTAAAGCGTTTTAGTATGGGAGACTCAAAGAAAGGATACATACCTTTGGCTTTGGGAGTTCCTTTGACTAAAGAACAGTGCCCTAAAACCAAAGAGGAAAGGGACAACATGAGTAGAATCCCATATGCATCTGCTATTGGATCTATCATGTACGCTATGTTATGTACTAGGTTGGATGTTGCTCATGCACTGAGTATAACCAGTAGGTTTCAGCAAGACCCTGGTGAGAAGCACTGGTCTGCTGTAAAAGGGATCCTGAAGTACCTGCGAAGGACTAAGGATCACTTCTTGGTGTATGGTGGTCAAGAAGAGCTCGTCATACAAGGTTATGCCGATGCTGCTTTTCAGACCAGCACTCAGGATTCTAGATTGCAATCTGGGTTTATTTTTGTTTTGAACGGTGGTGCTGTCAGCTGGAGAAGCTCGAAGCAAGAAACCGTTGCCGACTCAACTACAGAATCTGAGTATATTGCAGCAAGTGAGGCTGCAAAAGAGGCTGTTTGGATTAAAAATTTCATTAATGGATTAGGAGTGGTCCCAAGCATCCTAGATCCATTAGAAATTTTCTGTGACAATAACGGGGCCATTGCACAGGCCAAGGAGCCCCGGTCACACCAGAAATCCAAACACATACTCAGAAGGTACCACTTGATCAGAGAAATCATTGATCGTGGGGACGTCAAGGTTAGCAAGATATCAAGTGAAGACAATGTAGCAGATCCTTTGACGAAACAGTTACGTCCAAATTTGCACGAAGCTCATTTGAGAGCGTTCGGTCTTAGGGCTATGCCCAATTGGGACTAGTGCTAGTGGAAGATTGTTAGTGTAAGCCCTAGCCCCAATGCATTGTAACGAAACACTTGAAATTAATAAAATGAGGCATTAGTTTTATCTTTTGTATTCCTGTGCATATCAATTGATAAAACTATCCAAGAATGTCGTTTCGGTTTAAGTTATCATGTGTGAGGCATATGGATTGTAAGACCTTGAAACAAATGAGACATCATTCTAAATATCCCTAGTCAGTCATTGTTATGGGAATAACAAATGAATTAAGACTAGTATGCTCTCTCTGTTCTTATGAGTTCTGTCTTACGGATCATTAGGACAAGAGTGTCAATCAGAGATCATAGATACATGTTAAAGAACATGGTATCTGGATTCGATCCGCTCATGAGAACACTACATGGTACAAGTCATAAGTGTTTCTCATATGCAAGTTTTGTATCGGAGTTCTTAGACCTGAAATCTCTATGAAACTCTTTATGAATTACTGTGTACTTTGACATACACCTAACGTGCTCGTAACAGAGTGACAAGTACGGGTATGATTGGGTATGCACTGATTCATGTTAGAGAGCATGAGAGAAGTGAAGGGATTACCCCTCTCGATAAGAGAGAAAAATATCACCGGCCACTTGATCAGTGAACTGAAAAGTGTATGACCATACCGAGATGAAATAATGAGTAATCATTATTTATCTGAGAGTTCAGTGTCACTGGAATATCAAGAAATGAATTAATGTATATAAGGATGACTAGTTCCATGCCTTATATTAATTCTGATATTTATGGGTAAGGGACTATGCGAAATTGCATTAGGTCACCAAATGCCATATGCATTTTCATTTAATTTGGAATGCTATAATATCTTGCTAGAGAATATATATAGCCTTTGAATTAATTTATTAATTCATTGCCAATATTAAATGGACCTATAGGATCGCACACAAAGCATTGGGCTTAAAATATTTAAATTAAGTATTGGACATTAATTTGGGCTTTTAATTAAAGTCAAATTAATGTATGTAATGGGTTATAATATTGCTATTGGGCTTTGGTCCATGAGAGAGAGAAATTCAGCCCATAAGGTTTAATTTCAATTAATTAATTATCATTACAAAAAAACAGCGAATTAGCGACTAAATTTAGCGACGGATTATTTTCCGTCGCTAATTAGCGACGGATTAGCGACTATTTTTAGTTTTAGTCGTGGAAATGTATTTGTCATAAATTTAGCGACGAAATAGCGACTAAACAAATTAAATAGTCGCTAAATTTGGCGGGAAAGAATGGCGCCTTTTTTGCGACGGATTAGCGACGGTAAATTTTGTCGCTAAAATTGTTTCTATATTTTCAATTTTT